>APFE030951907.1:34583-52192 GCA_000404065.3 Pinus taeda | reverse complement strand
CCAACATAAGGAAAATTCCGCTATCTAGGAGAGGGGGCAAAAGAGACACAAAAAATATAGATACCCACCGAAAACCGGAGGATAAAGGAACCATGAAACCAAAAGAGACGAAGGAATGAGGTGGCTAGGAAGACAGGGCTGGGATCCAACAACTACTAATCTTCCAGCCGTCATCCCTATTAAGATTTTCAGGCATTTTTTCAATCTCCAGGGCCTCTCTAAACTTCCGATGGTGAAACTGCGCAACCTTTGCAATGACGCGAGCCTCTTCAATACAGACATGATGTTTAGTCTTCTCGGCATGTTCTGCAAGGGCCGAGGACTTGGCCCTTCCATGCCTTAAGTCCGCCGAATGCTCGTTAATCCTTTGATTGATAGAGCGACCTGTCTCACCAATATATGGTGTCCCACAGGAACAGGGAATGACATAGATGCCCTTCCTATCCTTAGGATCGATCGGATCTTTCACAGACCTAAGGGAGCCACGGATGGTATTAAGAGGTCTAAAGTTTGCGGGAACATTATGCTTCTTTAGAATCCTGGCAATCTTGTCAATGGTTCCTTGGATGTAAGGCAGGTGAACCCCTATGACACGATCTTTAGGATCTTTATGGATTGAAGGCTCTTTATGGGCCTTGAGGAAAGCTTTCTGTCCTAGGTGTCTACTATAACCATTTTTCATAAAGACATCTAGGAGATGAGCCTTCTCCTTTTCCAAGCTCTTCTCATTAGATATTCTTACCGCACGGGTAGCAAGCGTGCTAAGAACCCCTAACTTCTGAGCGGGGAAATGATGGGAGGAAGCATGCAGATATTGATCAGCATGTGTTTTCTTTCGAAAAACCTAGTGAGAGAAGGAACCATCCTCATTCTTCGAGATGAGAACATCCAGGAACGGAAGACATCCATCGACTTCCTTTTCCATCGTGAATTTAATGGCGGCAAACTGGTTATTGAGATGACTGAAGAAAAGATCTAACTCATCAGGACCATGAGACCAAACAACACCTGTGTCATCAACGAATCTTTTCCACAGCTTCGGTAAGAGACGAGAGGAGGCCAAAGCTTTGGACTCAAAATCCTCCATAAAGAGATTCGCAACAACAGGGGAAAAGGGGGATCCCATGGCAACTCCACAAGTTTGCTCATAGAACTCTCCTTCGAAGCTGAAAAAGGAGGAAGTAAGGCACAACTCAACCAACCGAACAGTATCAGGGTCAGTAAGCTTGTTAATGACCTCCATGGCCTCATTGATGGGAATGTGAGTGTATAGGGATACCACATCGAAACTTACCAGAATATCCTCCGGTTCAAGCTTAATCCTCTTAAGATCACCAATAAATGAAGCAGAGTCTTTGACGAAAGACTCTGTGTGACCAACCAAGGGTCTCAGCTTCACTGCGAGGAATTTGGCAAGGAGGTAAGTTGGACCACCTATGGTATTGACAATGGGCCTCAAGGGGATCCCTTCCTTGTGGACCTTTGGAAGACTATAGATCCTAGGTGTAATGGGGTTTCCCTCTATGAGCTTTTGGGACAAAGGATTCGTGGAATTACATGACTTGATCGCAAGAGTGACCGCTCTAGAAACCCTTTTCGGAGGATTTTTAGAAAGTTTTTTATAGCTTCCACTATTGCAGAGATGATCAAGCATCTTATTTCTGTAATCCTTTCTTTCCAGGATGACGACAGCTCCTCCTTTATCAGCTTTCAAGACCACGATATCACGATTCTGGTTTAAGGCCTTCAGAGCCTCAAACTCAACCCTGTTGATATTACTCCGGGGAGGTTTTGCTCTCCTTAGGGTCACGGCACAATCTTGCCTAATCGTGTCTTTAGTCTTATCATGAAGGTTCCTTATGCCAAATTCGACGTCGCAAATGATGTCTTCAATAGGAATTTTTATGGGCGCCAAGGCAAAATTAAGACCCCTTCCTAAAAGATTGAAAGCGGAAGGGGGAAAGGAAAAGCTAGACAAATTGATCACTTTATTGCCTAGAGAGTGAAGACTCCGAACACCTCCAAGGCTACACTCATTATTACCAATTTTATTAAGGTTACTATTCCTAACAGCTCCCTTATAATTAAATCTATTACTAGTCCCTTGACTATTAATAAAATTATCATCCTCATTTCTATTTAGAATAATATCACAATTTCTAGTTACCCTACTATCATAGTTACTTTCACTATTATAATATCTAACATTAATCTTATTGTCATAATATCTATTATTAATCTCAACATCATAACCTTTATTACCCATATTATCAATATTAGCTTTATAATATCTATCATTAATATCATAATATTTAATATTAATCCCATCATCGTAAACTTTATTACCCATATTATGAACATTAGCTTTATTACCCATATTATCAATATTAGCTTTATAATATCTATCAGTAATATCATAATATTTAATATTAATCTCATCATCGTAAACTTTATTACCCATATTATGAACATTAGCTTTATTAGCATTGGGCATATATTCAACACGGACCATCTCACTACCACTATTCGCATCACTCTTATTATAATCAACAGAACCGGAATAAACCCCGCCACTGTTGTTATTAAAATCGCCGATACACCTAGCACACTCATTAAAGCACAGACCAACCGACTTAGAAACGGAGATACGCTCACCTGACCATTCACTACCAATAACCGCAGGGAGCTTTGCACCAACAACCGCTAGCCCGCCACCGTGCTCTACCAACTGAGATACGTCCCAGTCCGCTCTAATCGGAGATCCGCCAATCAGATCCGGGGCTGAGAAATCCCCAGTCATCTCAAATGATGGTGTATTCTTACCATCATGTTCTATCCTAGATAAGAAATCTTCAACCACATTGTCCTTCCCTGGTTTATCTACTATAGTAATATCAAATTCTTGTAGTAGTAATGGCCATCTTGTAATGCGACTAGGGGTAACAGGTTTATTCATTAGACTCCTAATAGCTTCATGATAAGTATGCACAAAAGTAGGATACCTGGTAATGTAGTGCTGGAATTTGTTTATGGCGTAAATGATAGCAAGGAACTCTTTCTCAGTCACTGTGTAGTTTAATTCAGCAGGAGAAAAATTCTTACTAACATAGTAAATTGCGTATGGTACTTTGTCCTCTTACTGTCCCAATACTGCACCAATCGCTGTTTGAGATGTAGAAAATGCAACAAGATGATGGAGCTTAGTGAAAAGAATCGCCTTCACTAAGTGGGCCCGCAGGCTATTTTTGGCACAAAGTCTATTTTTAGACATAGGGATCATGGTCTATGAGTTGCAGGATGCTATTTATGGATGATTGGTCATGTTGGTAAAAATAGATGGACCTCTATTTTTAGACATATGGGTGGAGTCTATTTCTAGACTGCCAGTCAAAAAATAGAACAGTCAAATATTATTAGCCCTTAATAATATTTGGACTATAAACATTGTCTTATCCTCTTGCAGCACTTCAATTCGAGCTACGAATGTGGCACATGCAACTGCCAGAAAGTAGTACGCTTTTCCTATGGGTTAGTTGAGCTATTGCATGATGGACTTCAGTTAGAACTCAAGTGATTGAGTTTGGTGGAGTTGATTGAGGAGTTGATGGAGTTGTGTTCAGTTTGACTTAGTTGAACTAGTTGTATTTAGTCTAACTAACAAATACACTAGTGATGAGTGGTGTGAATTAATTATTAATTAATTCACTAATTATTAACTCATAAATCAACTAAAGAATACATCAGTTAACTCAGTGCATGGATAGTTCGGTGGAGACAAGTGTTAGAGGTGAGTGAAAGGGCAAGACAGTTGTCAGTTGTGACTATAGTTGCGCATGAGATTTGCACAATCAGTGAATTGAGATTGCCAATGAGGATTGCATAGTGCAACATAAGGGAAATACGAGTTTGGATCAACCATTCTCATCTATTCTCATGCAGGATTGCACAGTGGAGGCAAGCAACTAGCGGAGGAGATTTGAACCTGTGATTGATTCAAATCTGAGCTAGTTTGTGTGTAATAGGTGGATATAGTACTGAGTAATTGCGAGGAGTATTGTACTATTTATTGTTACATGTTCTCAATCAATATAATATACAGATAGTTGGGGGTTTTCAGCTGTATGCTTTCTCCGTGATATATTGTGTTGATATATGTGATTGATGTTTCAATGTGCGCATGCGATTGTTTCTTTAACTCTGCAAATTGATGATCAATGTAGAGGAGGTTGTGTATTATGCATGCATTCCGCAAATAGTGTATAATCAGGATAATCTATGTGAATAAGTGTTATATTATTCAAAATTTCTACAACTTCATCATAGAGACAATGTGCTTTGGGGGTATTTGAATACTCCAAGAATATACACTTGCGACTCTTTGTACCGAGCTTGTTTCTTTATTCCTTAGGTATCAAGGCATAATAGGTCGAACCAAAATCCCTAAGATCCCTCATCGAAGGAATGTGGCCATACCACATTTCATAGGGAGTCTTGCTTTTTATAGCATTAGATGGACACATATTCTTTATATACACAGCACATAGAACTACATCAGCCCAAAACATCAATTTAACATTCTTGAAAAATATCATGGAATGTACCATATTTAAGATTGTCTTGTTCATTCTTTAATCTACTCCACTCTGTTGGGGATTATAAGGCATAGTTGTTTGATTTTTGGTCCCATGTTGGAGAAGATAGTTTTCAAATTCATTTGAAATGTATTATTTTCCATTATCAGTGTGAATAGAGCCAATATGAGATTGTGCATCATTAACATAGTTACTGGTCAAATGCGAAAATTACCTAGCACCCATTTTTTTGAGGTAACAAAAAATCACCCGATTTTGAAAACTGTTGATTCAAAATACACATTTTTTTCAGAGCATATTTTTGGCACTTCAAATTTTCTTATCCATCAAGTATGAACAATTTTTTTTAAATGTTAGTGTTTTTCATGTTGATTTTGAAAAGTGTTGATGTAGCATCAACACATTTTTAAAGGTCTTACTTTTGATACTTCAATTTCTTTTATGTATCAAGTAAAAAAAAATCAAATATAAAAAACTATATAAAAAAAGAAAAAAGAAAGAAACAATTAAAAAAAAAACTTGTAAACAAATATATATATATATATATATATATATATATATATATATATATATATATATATATATATTCAAATATTGAAAATAATAATAATAAATAATATAATAATACAAAAAGAAAACAAAAATTCAAATACTGAAATAAATAAATAAATAAAATAAAATAAATAAATCAAAATCAAATCAAATCAAATAAAATCAATAACATACATAAAAATCAAAATAAAAAATGACAAAAAAATCAAATATTAAAAAGATAAAAAAAAAAAACAAAAAAAATTAAAATTTTAACAAAAAAAAAATATAAAAAATAAAAAAAAATAAAAATAATATAGAAAATATTTAAAAAAACACATAATTTAAGAAAAAAATAAAATAAAATAAAAATAAAATTATATATGTGTGTGTGTGTGTGTGTGTGTGTGTGGCTGTGTTTGTGTGAAAGAAACAAATACAAAAAACAGGCCCAAGGTGGTCAGGTCGATTCCGGGAATCGACACCTGCCACCCCCGGGCCTGTTGGGTTGCGGGGGTAGGCAGGGAGGGAACCACCCATGCGAACCAACTGACCCAGGGATGGCGGGGGATGACTCAAGGAATTGGCCCTTGCTGCACTCGGGTCAGCTGGGCCGTGGGGGTGGGTTGGGAGGGAGCTACGTGTAGCTTGTAGTTCTTAACCCATGCAGAAATTATCTGCATACAAATTCTAAAAACAAAAAATAAACAATGGCGAGAGCATAAAACATAAAAAAAAATATACATATAGATTTTCCCTTGGATCCCAAAACCAAGACTAAAAGATTGTTTTTTTCATTATGTTCCTCTCAATGTTACAATACATATATATACATGTTGAAGCATCCATAAACCCCAATCCATTAACCCTGGATTAGAACATAATCATAGTTCCCTTGACCGGATTTACAAAATACCATGGACAAAAAACCATTATGCTCAAAACCGTGTGAAATCCATGCACAAAACCATAGGTAGGTCTACCCACCTAATATATGGGGTAGTCATAGAAACAATATAATACAACCCAAGATTCTCCCACTTGTTGTTTTCTTTCTATAGAGGGCCACATAAGAGCTTAGTCATTGATCCAGCTCTGAAACACCCATTGTTTCTCTACACCAAGAAAACTTCTTAGTGCTCACAGACTTTGTCAATGCATCTACAATATTATTCAAAGTGTCCAACTTTACTAGTAACATTTTTTTGTCCTCAACCATATCCCTCGCAAAGTGATATTGAATATCAATGTGCTTTGTCTTTGAATGATAAGCAGGGTTCTTTGCCAAGAAAATTGTACTTCGGCTGTTACAGTCTATCCTTATAGCTCGTTGTAGTAACCCCATACTTGAAGACAATCTCTGCAACCAAACTACTTCCTTGCTTGCATGAGTGGCTGCCATGTATTCTACAACTGTAATTGAAAGTGCGACTACAAACTGTCTCTTACTCATCCAACTAACTGCACCTCCAAATAGGTTAAACACATACCCACTTGTAGATCTTCTTTGATCCACATTTCCAGCCCAGTCTTCATCAACAAATCCATGGATGTCCAAAACTTTGTCCAATCCTGGTCTTCCTTGGTAGCTCAAACCATAATCACTAGTGCCATGCAAATACCTAAAAACCCACTTCACTATTGTCCAATGCTCCTTCCCTGGTTTTGACATAAACCTACTCAATACTCCCACTGCATGTGCAATGTCTAGTCTAGTATAGACCATTCCATACATCAAGCTAGTGACTACAATTGCATATGGAACAAGAGACATGTCCTCTTCATCTTCTTGTGTCTTGGGACATTGTTCAACAAATAAATTTACACCTGTAGGAATAGGAACCTTCACCAGTTTACTATCTTGCATATTAAACCTCTCAGTATTGTCTTGACATACTTCCTCTAGTTTAACCAGAGCTTCCTCTTTGCCCGATGTTGTTTAATTTCCATGTCCAAAATATAGTTTGCAGTGCTAATATCTTTCATGTCAAATTTAGAGGACAATTGGGTCTTCAAATCCTGGATAATTTATTTTTCATTTCCAACCAGCAACATATCATCCACATTCAAGACCAGATAAATAACACGGTCACCAAATAATTTCAAATACAAATAATGATTTTCTTTGCTTCTGGTGAAGCCAAGTCCCCGTATAAATGTATCAAATTTTTGATACCACATCCTTGGTGATTGTTTTATCCCATATATAGACTTTTTTAACTTGCATACCAGTTCTTTCTTACCCTTCACTGCAAAGCCTTCAGGTTGCTTCCTATAGATCTCTTCTTCTAGATCTTTGTGAAGAAACGTTGTCTTCACATCTATCTGTTCTACCTCAAAATCAAAAGCAACAACAATAGATACAAGTAATCTAATAGAAGCTACCTTGGCAAAAGGAGAAAAAATATCACCAAAATCAATTCTCAACACTTGGGAATAACCTTTTCCTACCAACCAAGCTTTGTATTTCTCCACCTTTCCTTATGCATTCATCTTCTTCTTAAACACCCATTTGCTACCAATTGGTTTCCTTCCAGCTAGTAACTCCAATAGATCCCAAGCCTCATTTTCGCGCAAATATGCCATTTCATTAACCATGGCATTTTTCCAAAGTTTTCTAGCCTCTGAAGCTACTACTTCCCTCACAATTCTGGGATCATCATCAATAATGGATAAAGCAGAATTTGAACAAAAAGAAGATGGATTGTACCTTTCTAGTTGCCTTCTTTCTCAAACTGATCTTCTCACAACAAGAGTTTGTGGCTCTTCATCTTTTGATTCCTATTTTGTTGTAGAGTCTTATTCTTTCTCCTTTAGCTCAAATTATATCTTCTCAGGTTATTTTGGTAGGACTTCATGTTTAATAACATCTTTCACCTCTCTAAACACCACATCTCAACTGTATACAACCTTCCTTGTTTCTAGGTTCCAAATCTTATAACCTTTTACACCATCCTTATACCTAATAAAGATGCACTTTTCATATTTACTATCCAACTTTTTTCTTTTCTCCTTTGGAGCATTTACATATGCATCACATCCAAATACCCTCATATGTGAAATAGAAAGCTTCTTACCATTCCATATCTCTCGTGGAGTCTTATCCTCCAACGCTGATGAAGGTGATCTGTTGGCTAGGTAACATACAGTCTCCACTGGCTATGCCCATAATTCCTGTCCTAACCCTGCACTGATCAGCCTGCTTCTTACCTTTTCCATAAATGTATTGTTCATTCTTTATGCAACTCCATTTTTCTAAGGTGTGTATGGAGTAGTCTTCTTTCGTGCTATACCACACTTTTTACATAACTCTTCAAATTCCTTCTTAAAAACTCTCCACCGTTATCTGTCCTCAACACCTTTATCTTCTTCTTTGTTTAGTTTTCTAGTAGAGCCTTAAATTCTTTGAACATGTCAAAGACTTCAGATTTCTTCCAGAGGAAATATATCCATGTATTCCTTGAGAAGTCATCTATAAATGATACATAGTACACAAACTTACCCAATGATGCAACCAACACAAGTTCAAACACATCACTATGCACAAGCTCTAATATCTGATTCACTATATTACCACTAGAGGGGAAACTCAGCCGATTATGCTTCCCATATATACAATTTTCATAGAAATCAAAATCCAGAGAGTAATTAGACATACCTTCTACCATACCATTACCATGAAGTATTCAAAGGCCCTTCTCTCCAATATGTCCAAGCCTTTGATGCCATAGCATGGTATTTTCTCCAGAGACCACTAGACTTGCGGCTCCACTTTCAGAAACCACATAACTATTGCACCCATCAATAATAGTGCCACCTTAAAGCTTGTACAGTGTTCCAATCCGAACCCCCCACATCAATACCAGTGCTCCCTGAACCATGTTGCGAGTATCTTTCTCAAACACTATTTTTACACTTGCATCATCTAGCTTGCTTACAGAAGTCAAATTTATGGCCAATGTAGGAATATTCAGAACCCCCCAAAGTGTTCTAATCCTTCCACCTTGCAACTTCAACTTGACTTTTCTGTGACCAATGATTCTAGCCTTCCTGTCATCCCCTAAGAATACATCACCACCATCATATTTCTCATACTCGCAGAACCACTCTCTATGGGGAGTGAAGTGAAAGGAAGCACCTGAGTCAATCAACCATGCCTCATGATCTACATGTGTACTTGAAGAAGAAGCCAAGTACACATCCCCACCTTCATCTGAGGTGATTTTTTCCTTTGCAGAAGGAGCATCATTAGATTCATTTCCTTTATCAGGAGATTTAGATTTATAGTCCCTTGTGAGGTGCCCTTCCTTTTCATATTTCCAGCACACCTTTACAGGACTTCCTAGATATTTAGATCTCCCTTTAGATTTTGATCTCCCACTCGAGGACTTATTTTTGTTTCTGTTCAGGGACCGTCCTCGTACGGACAAGGCATCACCATTCTGGCCCTCCATATTTTTTCATCCCATCTCCTCCGACAACAAGGATGAGACTATTTCATCAAACTGTAAGACAATTGCATTGCTACCTATTGCAAAAACCAGATTATCCCACGAATCTGGTAGAAAACATAACAAACTGATGCACTTATCTTCATCTGAAATTTCAATATCAATAGATAGTAACTGGCTTACCACAGTATTAAATGCATTTAGATGCTCTATCACCGAGTCTCCATCTTTCATCCTCAGGTTATACAACTTTTTCCATAGGAATAGTTTATTCACCAGAGACTTAGATTGGTACAAAGTCCCTAACTTGTCCCACAAAACCTTCATTGAAGCTTCCCCTGATACATTAAAAAATATTGAATCTAAGACACACAATCGTATTGTGCTCTTTGCCTTCCAATCCAACTCTGCCCAGTCTTCAGCTAACATTGTTATTGGTTTAGTACCTAAACCTATAGCGATCCAATGATCTTTATCCAACAATAGATCCTCCATCTTGAGTTTCAAAAACTCAAAATTCTGAACATTAAATTTCTCGATCTCTATCTTTCCACTACTGGCCATCTTCTTTCACCACAAGAATCGATCCCGCAGATCTCCCGCTGAACAGGGTCTACCACAGGCCCGAGCAAAAACTGCTCAGCAACAAAGGCATCCCCTTGAAGTCAACAGAACTCTGATACCAAATATAGGTTTTAACCCCGTGCAGAAATTACTTGTATATGAATTCTAAAAATAGAAAATAAACAATGGAGAGAGCATAAAACATAAAATAGTTATACACAGAGATTTTCGCCTAGATCCCAACTTAGGACTACCAGATTGAGTTTTTCATTGTGTTTCTTTCAATGTTACAATACATATATATACATGTCGAAACATCCATAAACCCCAATCCATTAACCCTAGATTAGAACATAACCATAGTTCCTTTGACCGGATCTACAAAATACCATGGATAGAAAACCATCATGCCCAAAACCATGTGCGAAATCCATGCAAACAACCATAGGTAAGTCCTAAAATATGGGGTAGTCGTGGAAAGGATATAACATAACCCAACATAGCTCCCTCCCCGCTTACCCCCGTGGCCCAACAAGCCCAAGGGAATCTACCTCTGCCACCCGCGAGCATGTCAGGCAGCGGGGGTGGGCGGGGAGCAAACTGCATGCAACTCTCTCCCCGCCCACCCCGATGGCCCAACAGACCTAGGGTGGTAGGAGCTAATTCCCATAATTAGCCCTTCCCATCTTAGGATATTTTTTTGGGTTATTTATTTTATTTATTATATATATATATATATATTATATATATATATATAATATATTTTAATGTTTTTGTTTTAATTTTGTTATTTTAAAAAAAAGTTTATTTTTATTTTTATTTTTTATTTTTTAACTTGAAAAAAAATGTTTCTATTTTTATTTATTTTATTTATTTTTGTTGTTTAAAATTTTAAATTTTACAAAGTAATTTTGATTTTTTTTTGCATTTTATAGTTTTTTTTTGTCTTTTAATATTTGATTATTTGTGTCATTTTTTTATTTTTATTTTTTATATTTTATTATTTTATATTTTTATTTTTTGTGTTTTTAATTGTTTTTTATTTTTTTCAATATTTGAATTGTTTTTTTAATTTTGTATTTTTTTTTTAATATTTTGAATTTTTTGTTTGTTGTATTTTCATTTTTATTTATTTATATTATTATTATTATTTATGCAGGGTTCGTGTCAATGCTCATCTAGGTCCCTAATCCCATTATGTGCAATTTGATAGTCGATTTTAAAATTTTCGTTATATTGAATCGAGTATGTTTCCACAATGTGTCAATTTCATGGTTGGTCTTTAAGTTTTCATTACAATGGGTCCAGTTCACCTACAGTACGTGTCAATTTGATGGTTGATTTTTAAATTTTTATTGTAATGTATCAAGTTGTCTTAGGCTAAGATTTTAAAATTGCTATACATTTAGCATTTAAAAAATAATTTACTCTTGGTATAATAACTCTTTCTTTTGGGGCTCATTTTTAAATTTTTTTTAGAGATCAAATTTTTCCATGATGTCATGCTTGAAATATTTTGAAAACTTAAGATTTTTTTGTAGTCATAATCTTTGGTTTTAATTTCATGGTTCAAAATTTGTCAAGATTTTAATGTTTTTCTAAGTCATGATATTTTATCTTTAATGCTACAGTTGAAAACAATTATAAGTATTTTTTATTTAGCACCATGCCTGAAAATTGTTGGAATTTTAAGGTTTTTCAAAAACGTGATATTTTAAATTTAATGGCATGCCTAAAAATCTTTTAATTTTAAGGCTTTTCAAAGATGTGATATTTTATCTTTAATGTCATGCTTGAAAATCGATGGAAATTTAAAGCTTTTCGGAGTCTTGATATTTTATTTTTAACGTCATTATTAAAAAATGTTGAAAATTTACCCTTAAAAAAGGGACGTTATTCCAGCATCAACACTTTTTTTTTAGGGTCTTTTGCACATAAAAATTTGGTTTTTACTGCCATTTTTAAAAAATGTTGAAAATGTACCCCGATTTTTTTTGTTATTCTAGCATCAACATTTTTCGTTTTCAACATGTTTTTCTTGTTTTTTTTGGGGTTTTTGGACTAGAGTACCTGTTTTGAGATAATAGTTCTCATTTGGTCGGTAATTATGTTCATTTTCAATCCATGAATGAAAGTTCTTGAATGTTTGAAAAGCATCATATTTGTTCTTCAATAAATAGACCCAACACATTCTGGTGTAGTCATCAATAAATGTCATCGTATATTTATTGCCATTTGCAAAAGGAACAAACATTGGGCCACATAAATCTGAATGACTGAGTTCAAGTTTTCTATGTGCTCCGGAATGAGAATCATGAAAAAATTATTTGTTGTGCTTTCCTAGAATACAAGCATCACATTGCTTAAGTTTCCTAAAAATTGTAGGCAAACTAATAACACCATTTTTCTTCAACAAACAAAGGTTGCCATAGTTCAAGTGTCCAAAATTTAGCATGCCATAAAAGATTTGATAGAAATGTACCTTCATCATAGTGAGAATTGTACGAAAAGTTTTGTGCGAAAGCAGAGATACCTTGCATTTTCATAAGTCTTTCTTCTTTTATCCCTGTCATGACAAGCAAGTGATTTGATGCTTTTCTGACCTCAACTTTGCCATCAAACATATGAATGGAGTGTCATTGTTGACAAATGTGGACCAAATACAACAAGTTTCTCCTCAGCTCTAGGGAGATATAGAACATCATGTAGAAGAAATTCTAGAAGACCAGAGAGTTTTAGCTTGATGGTGCCAAGCCCTGATGGATTGAGTTTTGACTTGTCTGCAAAATAAACTGCTCCATAAACATTGTAAGTGAATTCTTCAAAAACTTCTCTCCTAAAATTCATGTTGCTAGTTGCTCCTGAATCAAGCAACCAATCACCTTTCCATGAAGGAATTGAAGCATTAAACAAGTCTTTAGTGACTCCATTGTTACAATGTGCCACCACATAGTGAGTGAATTCAGGTTCTTTACCTTTCCCTTTGTCATTGGATTTTACCTTTCCCTTCATTTCATTCCTTCTCAATTTTGTCCCAAATAAACTTACATGTGGATGCATCATGACCATCCTTTTTGCATTGTATGCAATGAAGATAAGACTTTTCTCCTTGGAATTGTCTGCCCCCGCTACCTCTAAAATTCCTTCTTCCTCTTTCTTTACGACCACCTCTTCCTCTTCCTCTACGACCACCTCTTCCTCTAGAAGAATATTGTGTATGATTCTTATCCTTTTGTGCGAGGCGTGCAGTTTCCTCAGTAGACCAAGGAGTTGTCTTCTTCCCAAAATACTTCTCTCTCTCAACAAAATTCTTTTCAAGGGAGTCAAAGGTAATATCCTTAAGGTTTCCACTTGCTTGCAATGACCCAAGATAATGTGAGTAAGTGGGATATAGTGCCTTGACATAAGCTATAAGAGGAATATTTGTCTCAACATCAATGGCTTTCATATCATGCATAATGGATCTTACTTCTAATGCTAAGGAAAGAGGGTCATCATTTTTCAATTCAAGACTGAACAACTTAATCATCAATTTAACAAATTCAAGTTTAGAGTGTGAGTCATACAATTCTTTATGTTTTGTTAAAGCTTCAAAGGCATTTGAAAATGGTGAAATATGTCGACTCACCTCTTCATTTACTGACATTGCAATCAAGGCATAGGCCTTGTTGTTCTTATTTTCCCAAAAGGCAAGCTCCTTATCTGAAGTGGGCTTTGCAAGTGCATTGACTCCTTCTCCTTCACAAACCCCTTTCCACAACTCATTGAAAATGAGGGTGTGTTTTACCTTCCTAGACCACTAAGGATAGTTTTCTTTGCCAGAGAGAACCACTCCCACAATGGAAATTAGTGAATGCATCATAAAAATTGATTTGTGCCTAAAATAATTTCAGTGGTTGCATTAAAAGTTGATGTGTTTGTAATAAAATTGAGTAGCTATGTCTTCAAAAATTCATCAATATACCTTCACACCCCATGCTTCAAAAAATATTTGACTTTTCAAATATGTGTATATACCAATGCCCCAATATAATATATAAAGACATAGACAATATTATAATTTACCTATGATCATTCACCATTCACCATAAAATATATTGACCCCTACTAAATTTTTTATCTCATATTGAATGTCTTAAAAAATATACCATAGAACCAAGCACAATCATTGTTTCATTCCACATATTTGCATAGGCAGTAATGCACAACATAATTACCATACAGTCAACAAGGGGAATAAGAAACCCACTCACTGATCAACAAAATGTATCACACTTCTGTTGCTCCACATCACTACACCAAGGGTTCACCTACGTTTCTGTATGGAGGCACCCTCTCTATCGAAGGATTTGGAATATTACCACAATTGAATGCAACTCTGAAAATATACACAGTCACTACCAGGGTTTTTCCACTATCAACTATCGCTCTTGAGGTCGAAGATACCCAACCACTGCACCATGTTTCATCCAGTCATTTCAACTCTTTGCTTCAATGTTTCTTACCATGAAGTTTCACCGCTTAATTTTACAAGTCTATCATTGTAAATTCGCAATCTAGGAGATATGAGGCGAGTCTGCTATGGGGATATGTAGAATGGAGGTGTGAGGAGGTAAGATTTCATAGTAAGGCTAGGAAGGTCATCAAAGAGAAGCTGCTGGAAACTTTATTAGTTAACAAACAAATATTCTCCATAGATAAACATGAAAGAGAGCATGCAAAATGAAAATTCTTGTTAGAAGAAATAACATTAATATCAATGAAGCAAGATAGAATCCAAAACTCAAGGACTTGAAGGTGTTGTTGTTGCTTCGATACTAGTTTTTGGAGGAGAGAGGGAAGCATCGTGCGCAAATAATGGCTCGTATGTCGAGATTTATTTTTGGGCTCACTTTAGAGAGGTGTGGTCGATTGGAAGGCATAGGTGTCAGTTCTGCAAAAATATGCAGAATAGAGGCAGGAGGGAGTTACAATGGCATAAAGGAAGCAAAAGAAAAGGGTTGCCTTTGATACCATGTCAGGATAGGAGGTGACTCCTTAAAGCGAATTGTGTCCTTGCATTAAGATTGATCATAGATATATACATGGAGGGAGAGACTCTTGGGTTTTATCTCCCAGTGTCTCTTCATCTTCTAATTCTCCTTATTTTCTATTTACAATATTTACATGGATTTACCTAATCCAAAATATTAGGTGTCAACAGTATCATTGATAGCGGATTATTAATAAAAATAAGAAGAATATATAAATATTAATTTATTAATGACTCTATTGTAGCACACATGTGTATCGTTAGTTTTTCATATGAAAGGGTAAGCCCAAATGAACCCATTCATTATTAGTTTTTTTTCCTAAGTGGCAACTTTGGAGGCTTGAATGGTCTTTAATATACACTTAAAAATGGTGTTTATCATTATTATATTTGTCGTAGGCATGGTATTAGGCATTCAATTTTTCCTTTGACTACTTATTAGTTTGAGTTTGGCCAAAAATTTATGTCATTTATCCATAATTTAACCTTGGGAATTCATTTTTTGTTATTTTTTATTATCATTTAAATTTATTTATTTGTAAGGTGATTGGTTGAGGCCTTCTTATGGACTATTTCGTAACTTCCATTTCTATTACTTACTAATTTTATTTTTTTTAAGTTTTATTTCCTTTTTATTTAACCTTTCGGTTTTTTTCTTTTTTCTATTATTTCCATTTTCATGAATTATAGTTTTTTCTCCATAAAAAAATAATTAAGAAAACTTTTTCCAATAATTCTTTTTTTAGTATATAATTCTAATCTTTCCTATGGTTTTTTTAAGATGATAAATAAAAAAAAAATAATAATTAAAAATCCTTTCCAATAATTTTTTTTTAAGTTTTATTACTTTTAAATTGATTATAATTTTTTTGGTTTTTTGTATTTTTGTTTTCTATATTTTCAATTCCAGCTATATTAATCATAATTTTTTTCTTATTTACACATTGCTTTTATTAATCACTATTATGATAATTAGTTATTAGTTTTTAGAATTTTGTGAGCATTTTTTTTCCTAATTTTATTAAGAAATTTTTATTGATGTATAATTACTAATTTTTAGGATCTTGTGAGCAATTTTTCCATAACTTTGTTTAATTTGTTTTATTTATGCATAGCTTTTATAATTTTTTTCGCCAAGTATATCAAGAATTCAAGAAATTGATCTTTTTTTAATCCTTTCATGTGTCTGTGATTAAGGTCTGTTATTCTTGTAGGTCAAAGGATTTGAAACTCCAAGAATTCAAGAAATTGATCTTTTTTTAATCCTTTCATGTGTTTGTGATTAAGGTCTATTATTCTTGCAGGTCAAAGGATTTGAAACTACAACCAGATCTATTACTCTTGCAAGTCAAAGGATTTGAAACTACTTCCAGGTACTACTAGTATCCCACTTTGAAGTTCCATATTCTACTTCAAGTCGTTAGAGATTGCTAGACATTTATTGGAAGATTAGCCTTCAATTTCTCATATGTTTCAACTCATTTGTTAAAGTTATTTTATCTTCTTTCCTAAACCAAACATAGAAGATTGGTCTCATTTACCATGCAAAAAGTTATTGTGTGAATTTTGTTAAAGCAGTTTAATCTATTGCAACTTTAATGCTTTTTTTTTTACAATACAAAATGTTTTAGGAACTAGGTATTTTCTTTAGAAATTAACTTTTCTTTACAATCTAATTTAAAAAATAATTTAATATTAAATCACAAATTATAGATCATCCTAGCCCCATTTTGCCCTTCAAAAGAAAGAAGTCATGTTTAAAACGAGACACCATTTGAGAGATGACATTAAAGTTTTATTCCAAATTCCATGCCTTCACTCTGACAAACACAATTGCATTCAACTCTATATCAATCATGTACAATTCCCGTGAACTTTGTAGGAGACAATTGGTTGTGAAAAAGCAAGTTTCTTGGAATTGACACCTCATTGAGTTGAAACTAAGTTTCTCGATATCAATTTGAACCAAACACTACCAAAAAAATAAAGTTATAAAGCTTCATTACAACCAATGAACTAGCTTGCTCACCAGAAAGCAAAATTTTAGCACAACATTTTCACTTTCATTTTTATTTTTTTATGAAGGCTTTAATTAATCATGTCACATCATGTTAGCAGTTCATACTCCAATTAGCTATATTTAAACTAAGTTGTAGGCACTAGCTACTACCTACTAAGTAACACTTGTTTAACTCATCATTGTGCATCGTTCAATTAGCTATATGGTATTACGCATTTGACTGCTTATTATTTTGTCTTTGACCAAACATTTATGCCACTTATCCAACATTGAGAATTCATTTGTTTTTTTTTATTATTATTACTATTTAAATTTATTTATTTGTAATATGATTGATTGATGTCTTTTATGGGTTGTTTAGTAACTTCCATTTCTATTAGTTACCAATTTTTTGTTTTTAGTTTTATTTCATTTTTTAA
>APFE030951907.1:16443-34111 GCA_000404065.3 Pinus taeda | reverse complement strand
TGTTTTATTAGTTGTATTATTTTTGTGATGAAATCTTTGTCTTTATTATTTTTTTATTTTAACTAAACTATATTTAAGCTAAGCGGTAGGTACTAGCTACGATGTAGCCCTTGTTTTAAGATTAGTGTTAAAGACCATGTTGTAAGACATGTAGCACAATTATCTATATAGTTAACTTTATAAAAAAAATTAAACTATAGGACACATTTGTCTTGGATGGACATCTCCACAATATAAAGCTAAGGAGTATTATTTTTTTTCAAAAACTGCTAAAAGCATGGTGAACTGATAGTAAAAAACAAAAAGGTATTCCTTCAATTAATGACACATTTACATAAAAATGTAATTTTCATAGAGATTGAGATTTGAGATTTAATATGTACTATTTTTCATAAATATTGAGATTTGATGTGTATACTATTATGATACTTGGTGATATATAAGATTTATTTTTTGTTTTTTTACTTTTAGATAAATTTATTTCTAATCATTCTATTATAATTCATAAGTTAGTCATTTTATTTAATATAAATTATTAAGAAAATAAAATTGTCAAATTATTTTTAATTTTTAAAAATATCCGTTAATATTTAGTTTTTCAACTTCACAACCTTTACAAAATCTATTAAAATTTATAATATTTTTATTAAAAATTATAATTTTCCTCGATTCGTAAAATGGTAATTGTAGAAATTAAATTTCTTACTCACTTAAATATATAAAAATGTGTGAACTTTCTTTTTGCCAATTATATTACCACCTAATAATATATTAATATAATATATATAAAATATATATATATATATTACTTTTCATATAAATGTTTAATCATCTCAATTTTACCCCATTCCACATTTCTTTTGTACTCTTTACCATTTTTTGAGATCAACTTAATATAAGAGTACCATGCTTCATCACATCCTCTGCGCCAATTATAATGCTTAGTTGGGAGCAAGAATTTTGCCGACATATATTTTTCCACGCCGAGTTTCTTGCAGTGATGACGTCCATTGATAGGTGGCACATACCTTAGCTTACCTCCCACATGCTAATATATTATGTTCCCTGCACTACTCACTCACTCATCTACTAATATATTATGTTCCCTGCACTACTCACTCACTAAACAACTAATATATGATGTCACATACCAGTACTTGCATTACCTCACCTACCTAGAAGGGAGAGCTTTCTTGGTCATGTGGTCAAACCTTGTAGACTTTATTAATATTCACACTCCTACACTATAGGGTTGGTGGTCTCTTGCATAATAATATATATACGTGCGTGATTCTCTAACACTTAAACCAATAATTTATTTATTCAAAATGTTTGGACTTAAGTATGTGTAGGTTGGAACATTAGGATATGTTGTGATTTTTCTTGGCTAAGAGGTTTAGGTGTAACTAAAAGTAGTACTTGGTCTCGTATATTTTAATTGTTATTTATTTGTTATTGTTTTTTTGGGAATGAATTTTTTATTCATGGAATGCATGTGACCTGTTTTTAAAAAAACATGTGGGTTGTCGATAGATGGTTTTAATAAAATTTATGAATATTTTTAAAATTAAATAAATGTGTATTAAATGATGTCACGGAGGGGAAGTTATAAGAATCCATAAATTTTGGAAAAATTTAATTTCAATTTTTTTAGTTATATTTATATTTAATTAATATAAATATTAAGTTGGATAGTTGTATGGTAGTATAGTTTTTGTTTTTGGTAGTTACTGATTCATAGTTATTGGTTGTTTACAAATGTATTATGTTTATGGGTGGTTAAAAATCAATAAGGTGCCTTGATAGTATCTGTCACATTTTCACTTGCTTCTAGCAATCCAAATCAATGCCCTTATTGTTTTGTCATTATCAGTCGCAGATGATCCCATGACCACCAATAACTACATTGTTACAACTGAGTGCACTGATGATGCTAAATTACGATAGTTGGAGGGGTACCCGAAACGGGCAACTTTGCAGTCTGTGGAAGACATATTGTAAATGACATATTTGGATTCCCCTCCCATGACTGACATGGCCACACCCATCTTCATAGGGCTTCTATATTTTTCCCCATGGGTCTATCCAAACACATTGGTCACACTAAAGCTCAGAGAGTATAACTTGAAACATAGCTCCAAATGGACGAAACAGTCCTCACCAACAATGATTTCGTACTTGTGGACTTGAGACTCCTCTTCATTAATAGGAAGCATGTGAGTGCTAATCTTGAGCTTGTCCTCCACTTTAACAACTATCACATTGGTGTGGTTGACACATATGTTCTTTAAAACATATATTAAAACATAATTTCACAAAAGGCATATTCAGAAACTTTTATAAATCAAACTTATGTATATAACTAGCTAGACTCAAAGCAAAGCATGTGAGCATTTAATGACATCAGATAAATTTGAAGGGTTATTTCATAAAATTTTTAACACCCAATGTAAATTTCAACCATCTGTCATGATTAATATTAACCCTTGGATCCTGTTGGATGCCATCTTCCCAAATCAAATTTCTCATCACTGACATTCTGATATGCAATATTTTGGTTTATTTAAGGAAAACATGTATCATTTATAATTTTAAAAATCACTTATTAAAACTTCATTAAACTTTATCTAATCAATGCACGTGAATACCCCACTTCACATGCACGTGTGAAATCTCGGGGGCAGGAGATTCTTTCAAAATGTTGCTCGAGGAAGCCCTTAAGTGACAAAGGAACTCGATGATGGATAACTTTGCCCAAATCCTTCGATGGCTATCCACATGCAACGCATCTTCATCCAACAACCACTTCGGAGGCACCACTCCTTTTAAGGTACAGGTTAACTTCGATATTCCCATATTTGAGGGCATAATAGATGAAGACATCATAGATAAATGGTTAAATCTATTGCAAGGATATTTTTCAATTCATGCCTTTTCCAATCAGGAAAATATTACTTTTTCACTTCTCAAAGCCACCCCACACGTCAAGGACTGGTGGGAAACCTACTCTGAACAAAAAGATGAGAGTGAACCCACACTATTTTTAGTCGCATCCACTTGGGATTATTTCTGAGACACCATCAAGGGACAATATTACCCTATCGGGAGCTATGAAGATAAATACATAAAGTGGACCACATTATGGCAGGGAAGGGACCAAGATGTGTTGGAGTTTAAAAATAATTTCCATATCCTTCGTACGAAGCTAGCTATCAAGGATACTGAGCGACATTTGGTACTCAAATACCACGACTATCTACAGAAGTACATCTAGGATGAGATGGAGTTCCAAGGCATTTCCTCACTCGGCACGACGTATCGATACGTTGTCAAGATTGAGCAGAAGTTTAAATAGAAGAAGTGGGACTTTGGATCTGCAAATCAAAAGCAATGAAAAGGCGCCCCCAAACCACAGGGAAAAGGACAGAGCCAAGGTGAGGCTACCCACGACATTTCACCGAAGTCGCAAGTAAAGAAAAACACCACGAAGACAAAGAAGGACATGGGAAAATGGTGTGAGTTCCATAAGAGCTCCACTCACAACACAAGTGAGTGTCGAGCCAAGCAGTGACTGGTGGCCGAGCTGAAGGCCTCCAAATAAGACGCATGTTCCAACTCTGAATCAGAACCCAATAAGGGGAATGAAAAAGGGAATGAGATGATTGATGAGGAGCCTAGTGCCACCATGGCCACCACCAAGATTTAGAAGATTGAGCCTAAAGATCCAGGGAGGGGGGATGCCTCTCCCACTCATATATGTGGATGAAGGGTTCTCTACCGCAGTGCATTGTCGACAGCGGGAGAAAAAAAAGCCTAATTTTAGTAGAGGTCATGAAGAAGCTGGGCCTAAAGACTACAACACATCCACAATCATACACCATCAATGGCTTCACCAAGGATGAGATCTCTGTGTCAGCCAGCAGTGTTTCCTTCCCTACAACATCAAGCCCTTCATGGATGAGGTGTTATGTGATGTTTATCCTCTTTAAGTTTGTTATGTATTGTTAGGACAACCATACTTGTGGAAGCGATATGTTGTATATGAGTCTAGACCTCACTCTGTGATTATTACTTTGGCCAATAAGTTGTATAAGATACCAGAGGTAGCCTTGTCTACCGCCATCTCTTTAATCACTACAAAGCAATGCATTAAGATAATTTCCCAAACCATGAAATTTATTTTCCTTATGATTCACCCTTAGGTCATGAAGAAGGTTGTCGCCGCAGCTTCTAGGCAGGGCTCCTCTACATAGCAACAACAGATGGAAAATTTCGTGGCGGAGTACAAGGATATTTTTGCCTCACCTATAGGGGTACCTCTGCACTATCAAGTCAAACACTCCATCGATCTAACCCCGGGCATGTCGCTGCTGAAGGGATTGATCTATCGATGCTTTTTTCTGGAGAATGATGAGATTAAGAGGCAGATTAAGGAACTATTGTAGAAAGGGAAGATCAAGTCAAGCTCATAACCCTGTGGGAGCCTAATTTTGTTGGTACAGAAGAAGGATGGGACCTGGAGACTCGACATTGACTATCTGTTGCCAAACAATATCACTTTCCGGAATAGGTACCCAATCCTATGGATTAATAACCTTCTGGATTAGCTCAATGGGGCCAAATATTTCAGCAAGATTAACATTGTCACCCACATCGAGTGTTGCACAAGTTCCATGTGGGTGACAATGTTTGGCTACATTTGCAGAAGGAGCGCCTCACTGGACCCCATCACAAGCTTCATCCACTCTGACATGGGCCATACACAATCACCAAAGTTGTCAATGACAATTCCTTTGAGCTCAGCATCCCACCATTCCTTGGTCTACACCTAGTGGTCAATGTAAACTTCCTTCTACCATACTTTCCACCATTGTTGGACACATCCGGCATTGCGGAACAACTCACACCAAGAGAGCTCAACCGAGACTACATGGAACAAGCGAAAACTCATTAGAACATGGATACACAGATCAAGAAGACTCACCAACAGAGGATACAACTATATCGACTTGTCAAATCAATCCAACTCCTTCACCAAGGCAAGTGGTTTACCAGGGACCAAGTTCAACAAAATTTTCCTCACCTCATGGAGAATCTGCACGCAATGGATACCATTGCTTCCTAAGGGGGGAGGAATGATCCAGGTGGATATTGGTGGCCACCCTCATATTCCATCTAGACCCTCCAATAAGT
Source organism: Pinus taeda (assembly GCA_000404065.3). NCBI lineage: Eukaryota > Viridiplantae > Streptophyta > Pinopsida > Pinales > Pinaceae > Pinus > Pinus taeda. The sequence goes on along the minus strand of APFE030951907.1, from coordinate 28,918 downwards.
TTCATATGTTTCCTTGTTTATTTCAACATTTAATATTTTAATATTTTTTCGGGTCCTCAACTTCCAGTGCTTTTTTGACCCCCCTAAATGATTTTTTTTTTTTAGGTTCATTGTAGGCCCATATCCATTAGCAGGGGATTGTGTAAAAACCTGTAGTACTCAGAGATACCTTTCCAACAAGGTATCGTATGTGCCAAACAGAGATCATATGACCAAGTTACAACCCCATGAAGTTGGATGCCCAACTAGCCCCAACGGGGCCCACAAATTCTTGGTGTTACATCTCCTGGGGTTAGGGTTTTGGTTGTTTAGGGTTTTCTCATGTTTTTCAATAATAAATAGGTCCTTGAGCCTCACTGTAACACAATTCATAGGCATGTATACACCGCATCTCTTCTCAAAGATAAGCTACCATTGCCCGAGCTATCTTATTTCCATTTTATTTGTAAGCATAGTTCAATATTTTTCTATTAATGAAATGAAGTGTTTTTCTGCCGCATATCTATATTTATGATTATATCTATAATTTTTTGCGTTCATTTTAAGTTCGAATAATAATGATATTATTAATATCAGTGTTGGTGAATGTTATGTAACTTGTGATAATACTAGAGGCATGTGAAAGGATCCTCGGTTCATAAGAGGGAATGGCATCATGTTCTATTTCCATGGAAACAGAGGCCAATATTTATGTTTCATCTCTAAATTTAACCTCGACATCAATGCCAATTTCATTGGAAAGAGAGATGAAGGAATGGGTAGAGACTCCATGTGGGTACAGTCCATTGGATTTTTGTTGGATGATGGCCGAAAACTCTACTTGGGCACTAAAAAGGTGAGCATGTGGGATAATTCAATGGACCAGGTGATCATGTCCTTAGATGGCCAACTCATAACTCTTTCTCTTGGTGTGGGGAATACATGGGAAACAACCTTAGGAATTAATGTAATGTTGGGTGTGGAGCCTGATTATCTTCTTTATTTAGAGGTATGACCACATTGGACCCTATTTTGTAATGTGGCGGCAATGCCGCCTATAAAATGTACATTTCAAGGGGGGTCCAAGGGGGGCAACTACGATCTTTGGGAGCCCCCCCCCCCCCCCCGCAGGGAATGGGGCAGTGCCCCCGAAGCTAAAAATAGATGTAAAATTGCCTTATAAAATGTTGTAATTTCGTAGTCAATCTGGGTCGTTCATTAGGCGAAGATCCAACAGTAAAAGTTATGTTTAATTTAGGTTTTTTGCCCTAGAAGGAAACCCCTCACTATATATGAGGAAATTTTATTGCGTCTATATATATGTGTGTATTCTGAGCGAGAAAGAGAGATGATATTGTGTGGGAGCGAAGGGGGAATAACAATGGATTTGTTGTAGGCTGTATCTCTTCATTTTGCTGGATAATATAAAAGGAAGGACTGATTGTTTCTCCGTGGATGTAGCCCAAATTGCATGAACCACGTATATCCATGTCTCTCTTTTTTTGTGTTTTTTGTGTTTATATTTCTGTAATATATTTTATGTGTTCCATTGCTCTGTAATATATAATTTTCTAACAATTGGGATCAAATCCAAAGGTCTATTTGGCTGATAAACTCGCAAGAGAGAAGGGTTCTTGGTTTGAGTGGGAGCAATGGCGGAAGACGGTAGGTTTAGGGTCGAAAAATTGAATGGCCAAACTACTAGTTATGGAACATGTAGATGGAATATTATTTGTACGAAAAAGATCTGTACCAACCATTAAGTGGAAAGACAAAGAAGCTAATGAATATGACAGACACAGAATGGGATATTCTTGACAGAAAGACACTTGGAACAATACGGCTGTCCCTAGCATCATCGGTAGCCTTTAATATTTCAAAGGAAACGACAACAAAGGGTTTAATGTGGGCATTGGCCAAACTATGAAAAAACCTCAGCCTCAAATAAGGTATTTCCTATGAAGCGTTTATTAATATGAAGATGTTAGAATGTGGATCTGTTGCTGATCATTTAAATGAATTTAATACACTTACCAGCCAGTTAAGTTCTGTAGGGGAAAATTTTGATGATGAAGTTAGGGCTTTGTTATTTCTGTGCTCATTGCCAGAAAATTGGAATGTTTTAGTTATGGCCATTAGTAACTTTGTCTCTGGATCTAGTACTTTAAAGTTTGATGATGTTTTCTATGCAATCCTTAGCGAGGAAATGCGATGGAAATTCTTTGGTGAGACATCAGGTAATGATTTGACTACAGAGACTAGGGGAAGAAAAATGGAAAGTTGAAGGAGCCCAGGATAATGTAGTAAGTCAAGGAAAGGTATATCCAAGTCCAGATCGGGGATAGTGTGCTGGAAATGCAGGAAGAAAGGACACCTGAAGAAAGATTGCAAGTCTCGGAAGGGAAAATAAGGAGATGTGCAACAAGAAAGCAATCATGAAGTGAATGTGATAGGTGATGTGTTGCAAAATGCTTTGATTCTTTCATTAGAAAATATTATCAATGCTTGGGTGGTAGATTCAGGGGCCTCATTTCATGTCACACCTGATAGGAAACATTTTCATGATTATGTTCAAGGAGATTTTGGATAGGTTCGCTTGGGTGATGATAAACCTTGTAAAATCATTGGAATGGGTACAATTTTCATAAAACAATGGCATGGAAATCAATGGCTATTGAAGAAGGTAAGGCATGTTCTAGATCTGAAGAAAAATCTAATTTCAACAGGGCAGTTGGGAGGTGAAGGCTGTGTGACTACTTTTACAGATAAAACCTGGAAGGTCACTAAAGGATCTCTAGTAATAGAAAAAGGAGAAAAGGTTGGAACATTGTATTTATGCAATGGTATTTCTAATTATGTTAATTGTTTAACCTCTACAGGAGAAGATACGACATTGTGGCATCATAGGCTTGGGCACATGAGTAATAAGGGGATGCACATTCTTCACTCAAGAAATTTGTTGCCAGGTTTGAAGCATGTTGATTTAAAATTCTGTGAGAATTGTGTTTATGGAGAATAGAAGAGAGTCAGATTCCTTAGACTTGGGAAAGAAAAGAAGAGAAAAAAATTAGAGTTTGTGCATATAGATGTATGGGGACTTTCTTAGGTATCATCTCTTGGTGGCTCTCATTATTATGTTACTTTCATTGACAATGAAACCAAAAAAAACTGGATTTATTGTATTTGAAATAAATCTGATGTATTTGATACTTTCAAGAAATGGAAAACTTTGGTTGAAAATGAGATAGGAAAAAGTTTGAAGTGTCTCAGATCAGGCAATGGAGGTGAATATTGCAGCAAAGAGTTTGATAGGTACTGTTCAGAGAATGGAATTTGCAGAGAGAAGATAGTTCCAGGAACACCACAAGAAAATGGTGTGTCAGAAAGGATGAACAAGACAATTATGGAGTGTGCAAGATGCATGAGGTTGCATGCAGGATTGCCTTTACAATTTTGGGAAGATGCTGTAGATACTGTTGTTTATCTAATAAAATGAGGGCCTTCAAGTTCCTTGGATGGTGCTATTCTAGAGGAGGCATGGACAAGTAAAATGGTAAACTACTCATTTTTAAAGACTTTTGGTTGTGAAGCCTTTGTCCACATTAATAAGGAAAATAGAACAAAGCTTGAGGAAAAATCAAAGAAATGTACCTTTATTGGATATGGTGTTAATGATTTTGGTTATCACTTTTTTTATTATGAAAAACAAAAAATCATTAGGAGCAGATATGTCATATTCAATTGAAAGAAAATATAACAACAATCACATAACATCATCAAAAACTCATTGGAATGATTAATGATGATGAAAAAAAAATTTACCATCACCAAAAGTAACCAAAAAGAGCATTGGTGAGAGTCAATAAAAGATCATCACTAGAAGCGTCACCAAAGAGAGAATTAATGATTGGAATTTAACAACCCTCACCAAAAGTGTCATTGAAAATGGATTTGGTGACAAACCTTAAAGGGCCATCACTATATGCACTTACAACAACACTTTTTTAAGGATCTTCACCATATGAAACATTGGTGATGAACCTTAAAGGTCTGTCACAAGCATGACTCTCACCAATGACCTTTCTTGTTGTAGTGTGGAGTGGGAGATAAGGATGAAATTAATTACAATGGGATCATAATACGTGACAAAATCTCTCTATACATGGTAATGCTATTTTTTCATATCATAACCATGAGGGGAAAATTTCCTTGAGAAGCTTCATGACTTGGAAGTAGGGGTTTCTTAGAGTAGACAACAAGAAGTGTCACTAGAGGAGGACTATGAAAAATTGATCCTCAAGGATATTTCAATTCAAACAACAACTATACCCAAAAACATAAAATCATTTTATCCTTTGCATACAAGCTTATCATTGTTGATGATGTTATGGGGAATACATATGTATTTTGAAAACTAAAACCTAACCTCCCATTTTGGTGAATAAAGATGATCTTTTTGACTTAGGGGTTATTAAAAAAGAAAGAAATCAACAATTGTTTATGAAATTAAAGGAAAGGTTGTTTTAGATGTCTATTATGAAAGAAAATAAGTGGAATGCTAAGATTCAATATTAGAAGGATAAAATAGAACACTCAAAAGAAAATACAAAAGGTGTGTGAGTTTTCATATTAGGGAATGGTCTAAAAATCCCCATTATAGGGTATTTCTTCCTAAAAGGTGGAAAAAAATTAATACAAAGTATTGCAACAAGGTCTAGTGCAGAAATACATACACCTAAGAAATTTCTAGATGTATTCCCTTCTGCATCACTACATGATTAGAATCACTTCATGGTATTTATGTGTTTAACTTTATTATGTAGGAAAATTATCATTGGAACCCAAGCCTCTCTGTAGGTGATTTCTAACTCGAAGAATTTTCATCTTTTGTCTGAAACTAGGAAATGTGGAAGGAGGCATCTCAATTCTTGGAGAATGATAAGGTCAATTTCAATCTTTTCAGTAGAGATGCACATTATTTTCCCATGATAATATAGGAGGAACATTATAGGATCATAGGTGATGTAAGAAGTGTATAAGCCATCCATAAGAACCAAACTTTGGATCTTCTTGACTATAAAGATATAATTCAATAATTATCCATCAAATCCCTAATGGGCTCCCGTGAAAGGTGAGAAAGAATGCTAAATTTCTTGAGATATTGGTGACCCCAGTCCATAATCTCTTCTAAAATTGGCCATGGTTAGGGTAGGTCTTTATGTAAGCTCACTTATAAACATTGGAACCAAATGGATGGGCATAAGGTGTCACTATTAACTTATTTGGTGTCCTACCAGAGTCTACAAGATTACAACAATTTGGGATGAGCTTAATGAATTATCTCATTAAATTGAAGTTAAGAAGAATTTTTTCTTCTACAATTTGGGGAAATTCGATCACCCTAGTTTTAATTAGAGTGACATCTATGCCTAGTTTCTAGTGAATTAATAGGGGTTTGCATAGGGACATGTAACCATTTTGGGAAAGGGGGAGTGGTGGCCCTCCTATATGGTATATATTTAACCTATCAAAAGCCTAATTTTACCTTAAATTGATACAATCACTGAATTTAAAATGGTTGATTACCAGTAATTGGCACATTAGTTGTGATGGACTACTATTTGGTCCCTTTTTTGTTTATAATTATGACCATAGGATGTGTTTCATGTGCTATTGGAATTTTTTTATATGTTATAACTTATAATGGTGTGTTAAATAATGTAAATAAGTGGGTGGCATCTTTTCGAGTGGAAAAAATGGATGCCTACATTTTTAGTACATCCATGGATCATGCATCAAGTTAACAAAGGAGCACATAGACTATAATATTTGAACCGCCGCTTTAAATATTTGTAACTAATATTGGGAAGGATGCGACTTACCTGTATGAATTATAGACTAATCACATAAGATACATCTTCCCATCCATTGATCAATGCACATGAATGCAACCTCTAGCCTTTGCTTGAACAAACTATAACCAAACAAATTTCTATCTTGTATTTGAAAATATCCTAAGCCAAACTAATTTCTAGAAACATGGATTGGGTTTTTTCATCCAATATAATTCCTTTCCACTAACCAACAAGATGAGGAAATAGGGTATCCTTTAATTGTGTTTCATTGACAATTAAAACTATTGTTTGTTTGTTCCTCTTATTCTAAAATTAGCATGTATCTCACTCTTATATATATTGTAATGAGAACATCTCTAGGCAAGGAGAATAAGTATTGGGAAAAGAGCTTAATATGAATAATGTTGTAAGGAAACTAAATTATTTTGTTAATGAAAGTTTGAGTTCGTAAAAAATATAAGACTATCGTAGCTTTATTCTTCTATCTTTTTTAGGCCCACCTGAACCTATGGATTTAGGGTGTCTTCCATAGGTACCAAGCTACCATTATTTATGTGTATATTTTTTTTCTATGTGTGTATTTAATCCTTTGTTTGTTATTTTTCATTTCAACATACAATTATGTATTCTTGTTTAATTTCTTAACTTAGCATTTACAATATACTTTTTGTTGTGGAAAATTTCACACAAGGAGTTATTCCTCCATATCTGTATGGCCCTAGCAAGATTAACATACAACAGAAAACATGACCAAATTCAATCAAGAGATGAATCGAAAACCGGATGATCAAGCAACCAAGTATGCATGTAATCCTTAGACTAAGGGTTTGAGCTAAAACCTAGAGCCCTCGCAAATCAGTGAAGGATGTTGAGCCTAAAGTAGAATTCCATTGCTCCAACTAAGAGATAGCATCCTCTACAAGAGATCTAGACCTGCATACAAGAACCACCAAACAAGGACCACAAATAACCTTTCGTAGAAAAAAGTTAGCTCAAAGACATAAACATGGACATGAATAATTAACCATAAAAAAAACTCTACAGGAAAGGGAGCATATATTTTTATTGATCATAAGAAAAATAGTACATGTATACCTTCACATATGGGATCTCCTCTCAGCAATATCACCTCAAGAATAAGTGTATCAAAATATTTGAATCAAAATGACAACATAACTCTCTAATTCTCTCTCTAACTCTATGGATATCCTAACTCTTCATGATGGACCAGTATAATAAAGAACCAGAGACTCTCCAAGGAGGATGAATGTAGAAGCTTAAGGTGACAAAGTGTTAAGGGATATTCCATAATAATGGACCCCTAGCCAACTCATACACAAGGGGGTCAAGTTGATCTCCTTGGGAAAGTAATCCACTAGAAACCTTTTTCTCAATTGTTGTCAACTATAAAATGATTATTATCTCATAGTTATAATATTTTGGCAAAAATCATTATGATAAATTTCTCAATTACACAATTGTGCCCTTTTAACATGGAATACCCCAACATAAGTAAATGTAGAGGTGAAAAGGGTATGCAATCTAGCCAAAAACAAAGGTAAGTTGAACTTAGGTTTCTCTCACTATAATGGAGTGGTAAAGAAAGTTATAACACTTTCTTTGTCAATTACTTCATTAACTTCTTTTTTAGTCTTCTTCATGATAACTCATTATGTTATATGTTGTTATAGAGAAATACAATATGTAGAGCATGCATATATATTAGTTTAATGAGTAGCCATAAACTTGATTCAATATCAAAGGAATCAATATAACAAGCTTGCTAGCATTGTCATTATTTTTTATGTCATTTACTTTCCCTCTATAATGATAAAATAAGGGTCTATCTATGACATTGTTTTTACATTCTCTAGTATACAATAAGGGAAACCTAATTTCCATAATTAGTCATGTTGTAGTTGATCCCTTTTGGATAATCAATACGTGGACCTATAGTCTACACAAACAATGCAAAACATCTCAAAAGTACGAATGAATCCTCAATTGATAAAATTAATTATACAAGTCTTTTGAGATTAACCAATAGAATTGCGCCATTCACAAGCCAATCACTTGCCAACCCCACTTTTTATCGTTATCCCAAGTCAATACCCTATCGTCTAGCACCAACCAAACTAAAATTCATGCTTTTAAGGGATAATTCCATTTACAAAAAATAGGCCACCACCATTTAATTTCTTCATCCATGTTCAAAAGAGTGAGCACATTATACCCTTATTTTTTTGTTAGAATACCAACAAATTAATTCCATGACCACACCAATTGGTCAACTTCTTAATTCAACACGATAACACTATTATTAAGACCATGGATGAATCTTCTCCATTATTGAGCTAAATTTCCCTACAAACCAATCATCTCCTTCAACAACCATGCATGATGTGAAGCCCCAGAAAATCCCCATATTCAACCTAAAACAACTTATTAAGCCCTAGATATTGAGTCATTACATTTATAATGGTATATGTTAATGTAGGTTGGAACCTTTAAAGAAAAGTATAACTATGATGAAAGGGTACAATGACAGGTTCTAGCCTACATAAAAATATAACATTTATACTGTTATATTGTTATATAGGCTAGAACCTTTCATTGTGCCCTTTCATCATAATTGTACATTTTGTTCTCATATGTGTGTACCTAATCTTAGGATCATCAAATCTTGTCTTCCATGTTGTATTCGTTGTAAAAGTTTTCCCCTTGAAATGGATTGTAATAGTGGCTTCTTATCATTTTAAAGGTGCATGGTTCATAACAACTCATATCAAAGCATATGAACCTAGAGTTTTGTTGATTCAAATGAACCATCGTGGAATTTTCTCTATAATGTTTTATGGAGAAGCTTCAGATAGTGACATTCTAAGAAAATTGAGGAGATATCTCATTATACATATGAACAAAATTTTAGATTCTTTTTCACTATTTTTTTAAAGATACATATTATGGAATTCAAGGTTTGTGAATTGGCTTGAAATCATTTTCAGATGTGTGATAATGGCATTTTTTCTATAAAAAAAAAATTGGGATACTTTTGATGACGAAATTTTTAAGAGATTGAGGAGAGATATCATGTTACAGTCAATACAAATTTTAGTTTCTATTTCACTAAAATTTTGGAGATATACCCTACGGAAGTTAGGGTTTTTGCATAGTCCTAAAATCAATTTCAAATGATTGTTCTTGCAATTTTTTATGTAACTATCTCATGGATAATTTTTTGAATGTGAAATTTTCAGAGATTTAAGGAGACATACTAAGGTACCTCTTGTAAAAATTTCATAATCAAATTTATAAATTAAACACATGGAATTATATACAATTTTTCTCATGGAAAGAACCAAAACTCAACATATTTTGGGAAAGCTATCATAATATTCACTTGGCACATCAAATTTTGATTAGACTCGTAGAATTGAAAAGAAGAAATATCAGAGTATTATCTGCCAAAATTTAAGATTAAGAAGGGTTCAAACTTTAGATATATATCATGACAAATATCATCCATCTACATGGTATACAAATTATGGTTTTGAAAGGTACCTAACTTACAATTGGTAGAAATTTTGATTGGAAGATCTATTTTTGGTGATTAAAAAATTGTGATAAAGAAGAAAAATTAGATTTATTATTGACTCACATGTCTCCTAAGGGAACTTTAAAGGTTAATTTACCACTTGAACCTCATAAAATATTATCCATATCTCTCAAAGTAATATAAGATGTCCATGGTTAGGTATCTATGTTGGAAGGTCAATTTTCACAGATGCAAGGATCAATAAAAAATGTGGAGAAAAAGGATGAAACAAGGAATAAATACAAAAATCCAAGGAAGAAATACAAAAAATTGTCAAGGAAGAAATAGAAAAATCCAAATATTCTATGGAAAATCTTCTCTTATATAGGATTCCTAAATATATGGAGATCCAAGGAAATCATGAAAATATGGAGAGAAATCATTCAAAAATCAATCACATATGGGGAGTATTTAATCACAATCGGAGAGCACAAATGTTGAATCACAAAACTGTAGTCATGATTTTCACTCCAACATTGTGATCATCAGGGGATCAAGTCAGCACCAAGGAACCACTTCATTCCAAATATTGATATGAGGGAGTTTCATGATAAAAATCATATAGCATGGATTGTCCATATGGAACAATACTTTGATATACACCAAGTCAAAACCTTACAAATATAAATATTGCATTCATGGTTTTAGAACAAGATCAATTTGTATGGTATCAATGGCTTTGTGAATGGAAACATGATTCTATTTTATCTCAATTCATTTTATAAAGTAATTGATAGAACTTTGTGGGGCTATTAAAAGCAATGCACTTTTTATTTAATTAGTAAATCTTTGACAAAAATGTCTAGTCACAAAGAACATTCAACAATTCTAATAGTTGAGTCTCAAGGTAAAAAACATTTGAGAGGATAATTTCTTAGACCTGTTTATTGAAAATTTAAAGGAAAACATCCAACATGAGGTGTTCCTCTTTAATCCTAAATCCTTATACCATGCTTTCAGTTTAGTGAGAAAAGTTGAAAGTAAAAATACCGCTACTACTAAAAGTTGAAAGTAACAATTTATTGATGGCCAAAATTGACCATGATCAATATTAGGAAATTACTCAATTAGGGCCCCAGTTACACCCTTATCCATTTGGGATGGTGAATTCGCTTGTTTATTGGCCTGGGTTCCTCAATCTAAAAATAACCTCAACTAAATGAGTAATCTAATCTAAATCTAATCTAAATGCATGAATCTACTCCAAATTTTACCTATTATTGTATGGTATTACTTGTTGGTACTAACATGCAAAGGGAAATACTTGTGTTTCCTTACATATTCTTGAAGAAAGAAATATTTCAATGGGATGAAATAAGGACTCATCTAAGCCACATGGATGATTGCTCTTATGTAAGGAGACTTTCAAGAATGCATTCTTAAATGCAGATGAAAATGTAATCTAATCTAAGATGTAGATATCAAAGTGAAATCCTAACCTATATCGATTAAAAGGAGGAGTAGTACTACTTCCAATTAAGAACAATAAAATGTAACATGGACTAGCTTGAACCTAAAATAAAATAAAGCTAACAAAACAAAGAATAGTTCTAAGAAATGCTATTGTTCAAGTAGACATGCACATGAAATTATCTGATAAATAGTTCAGAATCCCCTATACAAATATTTAGATTCAAACAAGATTTGCATCTAAGCCAATATATCAGGTTAAATTACAAAAAATAGTTCTATAAACAAAATGAATATCGAAATACGTTGATAGATAGCTAGCATCTTAATACAATAAAATCGTGCTAAAATACAATATTCAGCTCTAAATCTACCATTGTTCAACCCTGAAATATAGCTTGACAGTGATTTAAAATAAGCATCAACTATTCTAATCTAATAATAGTGATGGAAAAGATAATCATACCCATACAACAGAGGATAACAAGAAACTTAATTATCTCTTTATTGACAACTGGAACCAAACAATAGTGCTTGATAATGGTTACAAGAAAGAGTTCTCCAATCACTAGTCCAATATATAGATTTTTTTTTACAAAATAAGTCTCTTACAGTTGTGAAAAAGGTCTCTTTTTGCAAAAAATTGGAACCCTTGGTTCATCTTTAAAGCTCATATTTAATTTTTTTTACAAATCACATCCAAAATTGAAATTTGTTTCAATGATAGTGGAATAAAAAAAATTAATGAGACCTTATTGGATAGTATGGAAAATATTATTGTTTTACTCTTATTGATTCATCCCCAATCCTTTGAAGCTCCACATTATGCATAGAAGTAACTACATCCTGTAAAAAAAATCACAAAAACTATACATTAAATTAGGTATATTAAAATAATGCAAACAAAAATCCAAAAATCCCAAACTATCAGGAAATTACTAATATAATATATTATATATAGTATATAATATAATAATATATATAATATATATATTTCCAATTAAAAATTTTAGGCATGAATGAATGATTAAAACTGAATATTTATTTGATATATCATTAGGGAAAATGAGGGCAACCTAGCGAAGAAATCAAGGGCTATTAACACCAAGAATCTTGGGTATATGAAAGTTCCTCACAATAAAAGCTTACTTAGAAAATCGGGGAGAATTGGTTACAAAATCACAACCCAATCTTTTGCTAATTTTTTGGGGTGTTAAATGGCTAGATTTGGTCGAATAACTATTGCCAAATTGTTCTTCTATGAATTATCTTTCCAACGAGTCCTCATGGACCTGATTGGTGAAATAGATTTTGAGATGTGGCCTCCAAAATTTGTAGCCATAAAACTAATTAAACTCTATTTAATAAACTATCCTCGCCATGCTTTACTTTATTTTTTTGGTTTTATTTTAATATATAAATATTAAAAAATATTAAATAATTAAAAAAAACGAATAGGAAATAAGTGTTCTATAAGAAGAGGTGTCCATGATAATAATTAAAGGAGTTGTCTTTAGTGTGACTTTTTAGAGTTTCCAGAGTCGGAATCCAGTGGAAAAAATTGAGGTGAAAGCTTGATTTGTGTTATTTAAACTAGTTTTTTAACTTTATATATGGATTCAACACCTTGAAAAAC
>APFE030951906.1:0-10380 GCA_000404065.3 Pinus taeda | reverse complement strand
AAATCCCTGTAATGTTTGTTTTCACACAGCAGTGAATGTAAATGAAATATTTACACACAGTGGTGTAAAATTTCAAAGGAGACAGAGTAATTTCTTTTGTAATGTTTTGGTGAATCCCTCTGAGTGAAAGAGGATGAATATGTCTCTGTAAATTCTCAGGTGAAAACAGAGTTTTGGTTTAATGTTGTTTTTGGTAAATCCCTCACAGCAAAGAGGATGAATGTATATCAGTGATTTTATTTTAATGAATGGAAATCTTTTATGGTGGTGCATTACTCTGTTTAGTGAATTTTTTTTTAAGGGTAAAGATCCTAGAGTAGAGCAAAGGAAACAGAGCATTGGTTCTGTGGTGTTTTATATTTTGTCTGGTTTTGGTATTTTCCCATTGCAAACGAAAAATACCCAACAATGACCACCTAGGAATACCCTATTATTCGCTCTTATTGTTATAGTCAGGGTTTCCCATGTGAATTTGAAGTAAACAACTGAAAGACTGCGTGAGTGAGCTGAAATGCTCCGTGATGTCTTGCCCTTGGTGTTGCATACCCTCCCATGCTTCAACTGATATTGTCAAATGTAGAATTCAGATTTCAAAACAAAATGAGGAATTCTTTGCCAAATGATAGCAGAAAACACCATTAATTATTCGAATTTACAACTAAAATTGGTGGAGAAGAATGACTTCCATTTAAGCACCGAGAGGATGAGTGTCAAACCACTTATGTAGTTAACAATATTATGCAGCAAAAACCTAATTGCTATTAAAATAATAATGAGCATACATATGCATTGATTGAGAGTTGGCACTATAAATAGTGCAAGACATATCTTTAGTTTTTTCTTGTTATATATGAGGAAACATTGAATGTTATTATAAAAGAGCATGTGAGAGTGTGAAATGGCATAATTATTTCAATAGAATTCACCTATATATAATTATTTTTGGAGTATAATTTGTCTATACATATATATGATTAAGGGGAAATTATTTTAACATGTTATTAGATACCATGATCTATGCATGGGATATGCATATTGTATCTATAAGTATTTTTTTATACCACAAATAAACCAGGGTAATTAATAAGAAGTAAGCCCAAATGATTTTGATTTATGGAAGAGAGATCATGCTAAGCTTATAGGTAATTTCTTAAGAATATGAAACTATGAAACTTAAGAGTATACCTTAAAGTATATGTCTAATAAGGTTCTAGGGAAATATCTAACCAATATGAACCCTTCAAAATTTGAAAGGAAATTGAGACATGACAAACATACTTCTTAGTAAGAAAAATAAATTAAGTCTTAAATTTTAATTGGGGAATAAAATGGTACAATGGTTGAGTAGTTCTTGGCTAAATAAGCCACCTAATGCTTGAAAGGAGGATGGTATAATAAATAGTCCATAATTCTACCATCATAGTATTGTTATGTAATGATACATATACCCATGCTTTGTCATGGATAGTTTTACATGTATTACCATAGTATGGTTAAGTAGTCATTAAGATAAACATGTTGAAGAAAAACATGCTTAATATCCATGCATATTAATGATTTATATGAATTTACCATGCAAGAATGGTTAATGGTGGGATGATCTTGATATTATGTATCCATATAAGAAAGAGTCTTGAGCCTAAATCAAGCTATATATGCATAAGTTGTTATGTGCTAATAGTAAATAGGCAAAGAATGCATGACTATGTTAAAAGTAAGGTTGGACTATAAAAACAACTTATAAATGGTTATACACAATTTGCTATAAAAGCACTATACCAAAGTAAAGAAGGGTGAGAGCATGTTATAGTATAAAGACTCTATAACTGTACAAATTGTCGTTAAATTAACCCTTTTATTAATGCATCTTCTCAAGCTGACTCGTTCTTCGATTGGAAGGAAGTATGGTTAAAGGGGAAATTTAACTTAAAACAATTTCCACGACATATGTATCTTTTGAAGGATATGTAAAATAGAACCTATAAGTATCCTTGAATGGAAACCATAGTGATTGGTGAAGTGACGCAAATGGTATGGACCCTGTTATCGCTAAGAAGTTTTCCCTAGAAGTTATCAAAAAGAAGGAATAATTGGAGGTAACCACAAACCAATCTTCAGACTTAGGTTCTAGCCAACATAAGTCTAGAGAGGGCTCTCTCTTTATAATTTAGCTTTGTATTGATGAGATTTTAGGCTAGTTCTTAGTGTTCATGGGGTTTTTATTTTAGATTGAGTGGTGGAATTCTAGGAGCAAATGGATAGAGCTAGGTCTTCAAGCCATTGGGCTATGGAGTCAATAAAAGGATAGCATAACTGGATCAGATCATTAAACGGAATGTTCACAGGGTAGGCTAGAAAAGCAAAAGGCAAATATTCAGGTCTAATGGGTGAAATGATTCTAACTAGCATGAAAGGGAACTTTAGAATCCTTTACTATAGACCGAAGAGGAAACTACGGAAGATAAGGAGCAATTAAGAATTCCCTAGCTAGGATAGTTTAGTAGGAAACATTTAAAATGTAAATAGTCAAGATAGAGTACATTTAAGCAATTTCTGAAATACCATTCCTAGTTATACATTCAGATTTTTAGAAAAACAAGCATGATTATGAAGGACATAAGAAAAGACAACAATAAACATGAGAGAATACTTATTTGTTTTTCGCTTTACACAAGAATCTTGTAAAATATCTGATCTTTATTCCTTGATCGAGTATGCCAATCTAGTCATTGATACAACAGAATTTTGATTTGAGAGAAAAGACTATAGAAATGTATTGGAATACACACTAAATACTTCAAACTGTGAAGCATTTATACAAAAAATAATTACAAAATATCTCATAACAATGTGAGATTTAATCTAGGGAATCAAAATATCTTCAAGCATGAAGATAGAGACAGATGGAAAATTGCATCATGATGTCCCTTTTATTGTGGTAGTGATGGCTATTGCAGTTGAGTTGTAGCCCTTTAAGCTAGTTGATAGTTATATGCTGGAATCTTCTTCACTTTTATCTTTCACTGATACTCTTTGACACTGTTACTCTTTGACCTTGCTGGTCTGTCTTTTTCCTATTTCATCTCGCTACCTTCAGATCTACTGTGGTAACTTTCTGATGTAAATTTTTTCATAGTAAATCTATCATTTTTTCCACCATTCATCCTCAGGTAACTTTACTTTCAACATTCTTTTGTAAATTACATCTACCTCTGTGTATTTTGCAAAATTGGGCTTGGTGACAAACAAATGTTTCACCTCATGTTCTAGGAGAAATAGGTTCTCCAAAGTATCATACAATACTTTTCTAGTTGGCAGGGCTTTTATACCTGAAGAACCCGCTTGTTCTTTGGTAAACTTCCTGATTCTATCACTGTAGTCCAATTGGGTCATGAGTTTATCATGGATGACCATAGAACTAGGAAGGCCTTTGTCCCTTAAAATTTGAAATTTAGCAATGAACCTGTCAATGGCTACCTGCATGTTATGGCATTTTTCTTCTAAGTTGAGCATGAGATTTCTTTTGGAAAAAACCTTTTTAACCTATAGGATGGCTTCAGTCCTATTCTCTATGCCAAGCTCATGGAGCTCATATCTATTTTTGATGTTTAGGAAGTGGATGAGTCGATTGGCATCCTTGGGCATGTCACCCAACTCTTCCCTTACTTTTTGGATAGCTTCAGTAGCTATCTTCACTAGTTCTATTTGGTCAAATATAACTTGAATTGATGGCCAAATATCATTGACAGAGTCAATGATATCTGCCCGGAGCATTTACTTAGTCTATTCTGGTGGCTTCTGCAGTGTCAAATCTTTCTCTTGGACCTTAATTTTCTCACCTATCCTTAGGGCTTTCTGTGTTTCTTCTTTTTGTTGAATTTGGGCAAGCTTAAAGTCAGTTTCTAAGCTTGCCACTTTCTCCTTTAGCCTTTTGAGCTCTGTTTCCTGGATTGACATCTCCTCCATGGCTTTTACTAGCTATGTTGTTTTCTCTATTGGTGTGCCTACTGCTGTAGATTCCGTTGTTATTGGTAGTGTTGTGGTAGGTGGAGCTGTAGGTGACAATGATGCTGCCAATGTAGAAGGAATTGCAGTGGAAACAGTGGGAATGGCAGTCCTAGAAGTGGCAGTTAGGTCACTTTGTTTGGACTGAATCAATATGTGTAACTCCTTCTCTGTCTCTTTTACTTGGTCATTTAGCTTTAGGACCATGTCCATGAGCTTTTCATGTCCGTTTTGTGCCTCCAGGACTTTTATTGTTTCTGGGTGATGCAACTGGATAATCTTGAGTTGCTTCTTCAGAGTAGCTATATCATCATTCTTCTTCTTTATTAAATTTTTTGTGGGCTTTACATCTGTGGGATCATGTCCCAACTCAATGACTAAGCCCTCTACGGACTTGATTCTGGTATCTTTAGCCTATGAAGAGGCCTTCTCCAATTGGAACTATGCTGATATATTATTTGGGGATTTTTGAAATTGGTGGGTAGTGATGGCTTTCCCTGTCAGGTGGAGTAAACCATCTCCCCTGTCTACTTGTGTAGCTCAATCTGGTCAATAGGATGAATGTCTTTTTCTAGTACTTCGAAGTCTATCTTTTTGAATTCTACTTCTGTTATCAGTTGCTGAGTAGTGGGATTTATGAATGTCATCTGCATTTTTCCCTATTTAACATCAAAGGTTGACATAAGCCTTGTTTGATTGGTAGGGGTCATCTTTAAATACTATGCATAAGTTTGGCTTTCAGTCTCTCATTTCTGGCTCTTATTTTTTTGTACCTTTCTTTGATATCCTGGTCTTTGTCTACTGGCATTCTAAAAGAGGATACCTCCACACTTTGTTGTCTTTCCAATATCTCGGTATGTGATGTGGAAGGCTCTAGGAAACCTTTGTTGAGCAGTAAAAAGGGTCTTTTTCACCTCTAATTACCTCACATCAGTTTGTCAATCCAGGAACGTTTTGTTATTTCAAAGAGTGTCTCAGTTTGAGGCTACCATTTGTTAGAGTAATGCTAGTAGTATAGTGCTCAAAATACAAGAGTAAATGGATGCTCACAACAAGATCTAATTACAGTAAAGCACCTTAAAGTTGAAATCACGCATTCAAGAAACTAGGCAATTTATCAGTCAAGGGTCCAGTAATATTAACTCATCCCTTTGTAAACTGATGTAACTAGAGATAATCACAGAACAAATCATTAATCTAGGGACTAGAGAACGAATGTCAATGCCCGCTACAGTCTCAGATCTTCTGCACACCAAAGCAATGATAATGCAAATAATAAAGGAATGGAACGGCAACTAGGAAATGGAACAACAACTAGGGAATGGAACAATAACTAGGAAATGTAACAGCAACTAGGAAATGGAACAGCAACCAATTCTTACAAACACCTTAATCTTTAGAAGCAATCTCACCCTACAGGAATCAAATAGCAATCCTTATTCTAAGCACATGGAAATAGAATGGCAACTGATTAGCAATGAAGCATAGCACAGTACTCAGAGCCAAATGCAAGTACATGATAACCTAAGATAATAACACACAGAACACACCTTAAGAAAAGTAATAATATGATTTCTATACCACCAATATCAATCTTGGTTATTAGGAATGACAATTGTAAGTCATAACAGCAAAGTCAATTGAACCACAATCGCAATCACTTGTAGACCATAGATGAATACAACAATATGAATGTTATAGCACAGTTACTCTGTAGTTGAGCAACAACAGTATTCTATAAAGGCCAGTAATGTCATATCAACAATTCAAGGAACAACAATGCATTGTAGAGTCAATATGATGTTACTATTTCAGAGATTAATATTACTCAATCTAGCATGAATCGAAGAGAACAGAGTTGTGCTGTAAAGTAACAAAACATATGAGATTACCGGACAAAGCTAATAAGTAAAACCTCACACAAACCAAAAGTAATAGCACAGGAGCAAGTCTTCCACCAGGGCCGCGTCCTTAGCCTCCTGGGACACACCACTTGAGGTTATTTCAGGAGCAAAGATGAAACAACAACCAAGTTTGTATTAATGCGTTAAAATAGAATTACAGCAGATCACATCTCAACGAGAGTCGATGGTCAAAGTCTCAAATTCAAGAAAAGTTACATAAAAAAATGACCGTCTCCCCCTGGGCTAACGGTGCTGCCCCTTTTTATAACAGCTAAGGTGGAGATGTCTAGAATGCAAAAATAGTTGAAGCAATGATTTCGCCAAACTGTTAACTCTCAATTATTGATTTTCTTTCTTGCGCCGAGTCGAGATCTCCATTTCCTTTCCCTAGCTGATATGCTTTAATTTGGATCGCCTTGTTTGCATGTGGTTCCCCGCCAAAGGGACAGCAGTTAACCTGGCCTTGTCTTTTTCTTTGGAATGACAGCCTTTCATTTTTCCCTTTTTTTGCATAAAAAATGGCAATTATCTGTGCTTTCGCATTACATATTAATCTTACAAATTTTATCACAATCTCTTATTATCTACCTAGTTCATGATACAAAGATGTTACGAGTTCTAAAGAAAGGATGACAAAATGATCAACAAAAACATACCTTCTTCAGTACTCCACAACCTCAAGAGGGAGTCGCATGCTTGCTCCCTTCTCTTTCTATGCTTGTGACCCTAATTGTTTCCACTGTATACTCCTGTTGAGAGACAAGATTTACTCTTTGTCTTTCAACCTAGCTAGTCTCTGCATAGGCCTATGATGTTTCTCTTCCTGAAGTAGTGGCCCCTTCTCTATTTCTTTTGAGGCTTTTCTCCTCATTTAGAGGAGTTTGTAAGACTAGGGGGATACTCATGGTGGGCTTTGGCCTACTTGTTTGATTTGGCTCCTCTGACAGGTTTGGTTCTTCTCATTCTTCTTGTGTCTGTGATTCTCCTGGCACCTGCAGGAAAGAATCCTCATCAGGTTTTTTCTCTAGATCAATTAAAATGTTTTCCACAACAACTTCAGTGCTATCCCTATCTTCTAAAGTTTTTTCCACCCATTCTAGTTGGTTGGCATATTTTTCTATTTCAGGGATACGACGATGAATGTAGGAAGCCATCTTGTTTTTCTGTCTTCTGTTGTAGATGAAATCCAAGGGATCATACCTCCATATGAAGATATGGTTTACATTTAACCTTTGAAGGATTTGGTCTTCCTCCTTTCCAACTTCTCGGCTATTACAAATGAAGGGACCTAATTGGTCTTTTATCCTGAGCTGGGCCTTCTTTTTGGCTCTCACAAAGTGTAGCTCATATGAATTGATTATCTGCTTGTAGTACTCCAGAGCAACTAACCTAATTAGGAGGTGTTTGGGTAGTTTGTATGGGGCCAGCTCACATCTATAAATCCTAATTTCAGTGTGGTTTTGGTACAAGTACCAATCCCCCACTTTGGATTGTTTTGAGAGTTGCAGGATCCTTCTTATATTTGAACTGATTCTTTGAGGAGGGTTTCCTAGTAGCATTGTCACAATGGGATGTACAAATAAGTCCATGAAATCTGTATATGAATATGGAGAGTCATGTTTATAGATCAATGGAGTCCATAAAATCATTGACCTAGGGTGACCTCTTGTATCAAGCTTCTGGAGAGTAAAGGGAAACTTATCTGCTTGGTAGTATAGAAAAAGGTGATACAAAAGAGAGGATTACTTGAAGACACTCTCATTACGCATCCTAAGAAACTGGTCATGCATCCTATTGGCTATAAACTTGGCATAATCATAAATGACAGCAGGAGGTTGTCCTGGAGTGAAGATGGACATGAAAGCCAGGATGATTTCATCTATATATTCACTAGTGGTATAACCTAGGATACTGGAAATCATTGCTACAATGTCCTGGCCAAATTTGGAAAATATGGTATACACATATGGAGGAGGATCTTTTGGAATATTCTTTTCTTCTATAATGAAGGTTTGGAACACCTCAGCAAGTTTTGCAGTCGTAATCTTGGGGAATCGGTCTAATAGGTCTCCAATTGAAATAGGGGTTAGGTTTTGCCCTGATTGAAGTTGCAGCATCTCATTCATTGATTCAACACTGATGGTGAAAAGTATGGTTTGGTTAAGGGACATCACTGCCCTTTGACTGGGAATATAATTTGCATGGCAGTAATGGACAATTTCTGGGAAAATATGAACTTTAGGTAATTGGTATCTGGGCAAATTGGACTCCCAAAGACCAATTTTATCAGCATGGTTCAGGTATTGGTCTCTGTATCGACAGTATGATTTGGGAGGGGATTTATGGACAGAGGTGTCCTTGATTTGGAAATCTTTATTAGCTAGGGTGAGGTGGTCTAGGTCCAGGTGAGGAGAGGAAATAGGTCTAACATCCATGGTGATTGGGGCGGCCATTATCAGTCATTGTGGATTTGAGAATGGAGGAGGAAATTTTTTCAGTCTGTTAGGGCAATGGTGGTTCAATTCCGGGTTGGTTTGAGTTATGAGAGTTTCTTTTTTATTTTAATTAAGAAAACTTAGTGACTAGTTATGAAATTGACAGGTTTTTTAGTGAATTATGGCTTAAATACCTCGAATTGAAGAAAACTGGGTCTGAACTGAGTGACTGGCAACTGTGATTGGTCGAAAAGGCTTTAAGTAGGCTGGAAGGCAATATGGGAGCTTTGCGACATCTTCAAGGTGTAATTGTACATGGGTTGACAGCTTCGACGTTCGCAGGTGCATTCATGGAGGTTTATAGTTGAAAAACAATAAAAATGAATGAATTGGGGCTTTTTGGCTTTGTGCGAGAAAGTCAAAATTGGGAGGTACGGGTGAACAGTTGTCGTTTGTTGTGTAGAGGGGTGAATAGTAGCTATTTTGGCATGTAGCGGGCTGGCGGTAAGTGGTTTCTTTCGCACAGCTTTTGAGCGCTTGGTGGTATTGGGGGGAGGCCACCTGATACCATACATTGAGTGAGACATACTCTCGAGGGCCCAGCAAAAAACAACTCTTTTTGGGCAAGTAATGCTCGGACGTTAGGCCCTTCCAAAATGGATGAGGACTGTCGGATGGGAAGGCGAGTGAGCGTGGTCCGATCGAGCAGTGGAGTTTCATGGAAGGTAGTGTGGGGGCCCGACTATGATTATCACCGTGGTTTTTTATTTAATGAGGGTTTAAGGCAAGGTTAAGGTATCGGGGTGATTAGCGGTGGGATTTAGTTGGGTTTTTAGACTAACTTAATCGCAGGTCAATTAGTCAGTGGATTTTCGGGGTTTTGGGTAATATTATAGTTTATATAATTAAACTAGGGTAGGGTTTATTAATATTGCGGGAGTTAAATATATATGGGAAACGGGTTTTTGTTTGGGATTTAATAAATAAATTAGTAATTAATAAAAATGAATGAGAAGGGGCACAATACCCTAAGTATGTGATATTTCATGTTTTAATGCTTTTCCGATGATAACAAAAAAACTTAGGATATAGTGTTTTTATGGGTTTTTTAAATGAAAGTGAGTCATGCGAGGGAACAAATACTTTTCCTAGGTAAAAGTAATTTAATCTTAGGAAAATGGTATTATTAGGGAAAATGAATGAACTGAAGGGGGGGAATGTATGTTTATGAGGAGGTTTTGGTACTTATTGCCTTTAAGTCATTGAGCCAAGGGTCTGGTCCCTTCAAAAGTCAGCTGAGCCTCTTTGACTTAGGGTTTTTAAGTACTTTGATCTTTATTTTGGGAAATTAGCTAAGTGAAAGGTGAAATGAATGAGGGAGGTTAACTAAATGACTTTGATATCCATTGCATGCTTGATTTTCCATTAACATTTGGAACTTTTATGATGAAAATAATAAATATGCTTTTGTCTAATCAATCATCATATTTCTGCAACCTTTCTTCTACTTACCCATCTACTCATCCTACCATTTCTACTTCTCTTTATTAGGGTACGTTTGAGCTAGGAAACCCTTATCAAACATTTTTGTTTTTCTTTACAATATTAAACTAACTAAATCTAACCTTATTACATCTAAGGGCTCAGATTGAATAATTGAGATATTTTTATTTACTCTACCTATCTAATTATCTGCCAAGATTAAACAGTTTGGTCAGATATGTATTCTCTATCTATGGACATGAAATTAAAACATGAAATAGCCAAGTTTAAACATTTTCACTATCATGGATTGTGGCAAAAATCACAAACTACACACAATCATATGTTATGCACAAAAAGTAAAAAGTTGTGGCATTTTGACTTGCATACTTTCATGGTCTTTTTCTTTTCTTGGGGTTCATATTTTTCATCTCTTTCTTTGACCTTTTATTCTTTTTGTCCTTTGATTATTCTTTTAGGACATACCCTCTTTACATTTTTTAATTTTCTTTTCATATGGAAAACATTTTCAGAAAGCAAAGGTATGTACATAT
>APFE030951901.1:140229-153653 GCA_000404065.3 Pinus taeda | reverse complement strand
GAAACATTGCAATCCTCCAATCCTGAAATCCTGAAAAACTGATAAGTCTGCTGGATTTCGAATGAAATCTAAAATTCTACTTTCTCCATATGAAATCCAATGAGGCCGGAACCACTCTCAAAACATCCTGAGTCATTTCATGGTAATGTTAAAAATTTAAGTAAAAGGATGAAAATGAAGATTAAGGAGAATGTCACTTTTACTTTAAGAATTTAACATTACCATGAATAGCATATCAATACTAGGGCCTACACTTGATCATTAAGCTGCCCCACTCAAAAATTATTTGTTTCTTTCAAAAAAAATTGCATTTTGAACATTTAGCATCCCTTATAAAACCTCGTTGCCCTGATTGCCCGCGATAAAAACGGAAAAAATCAGGTATACAAAAAAATTGGCGATAATATCAGCAGCGGGAAATTATCGCAATTTTAACAACACTACTCTGGTGTACTCTCCAAGTGACCCTCAAGCCTCCTCTTATACTTTTCCTGTTGACATCTCAATGGCCGAGATTAAGTCCCTAATCAATGGCTAAGATTAGATCTGGCTTAATCCATGTCTTTTGGACCATTCTAACATAGATTCTTATTAATACACATTAATATTTTATTTTCCCAAAGTTTAGACTTAGGGACTCCATTAAAAATATTAATTATTTTAATATCTCCTCTATTTGGAATCTGCCCAAACCCTTTCTGGTTATTGGAGATCTCATGTGCCCCAACCTCTCCACCAAATTTCGTGGCTAGAGCACATCCGATGCTACCCCAAATCAACACTCCCTCTTAGCGAGGATTGTGCTCTAGCAATACTCCTCACTAAGTATTACTTTGATCATCCGGCATCGGTACCTATGCTGATGCTCGGCCTTCCTGCCCAACATCCTTTGCACTACTACCTCCTATACTGTTGCCCATGGTTTTGCCACTGCATCTGTACGACAACTCCCTCTGCATCCGTGTCGCTGCTGGTCCTTTCTCCCAGTACTGCATCTGCACTGCACCTCCTCTCATTATGCTGCATCATGTTGCCCACTGCTACACTGCAACTCAGTTACTGAGAAGTAAGTAACTGATCTCTCAACTGACCTCCCTGTTCGGTTAAAGACACCCACTGATGTTGAATCTCCCTCTACTGCTGACAAGTGCTCCCTCTCTGACCTCTGCATTGTTGCAACAACTCTCCTTCATCGCGCACCATTGCACACCTCTCTGTGTTGTCCTGCACTGGTGCAACACTTCTGTGCCTCTTGCACTGCTGCAGCCTGCTAGCTTTGCGCTATCTCGAGACTCCTGCACTGTAGCTTTCTCTATCGCTCCATCCACATCCGTCTCTACCCACTCAGCTAGTCCTGCTACTCCTCGTCAGGGCTCACGTAGCAAGGTCTAATCCAAGAGGTTGGGTACCTCAAGGATCATGCCCGTCATCGCCTGTAGTCTACCTAACTACAGCTCGATGTCTCCCCACTTCCGCTCAAGTAGTACGTGTGCACTCATGGCACAATCATCGTCTGTCAAAACTTCCTTCTCTGCCCGTGCTGGCACTGCCTTAGTCTCGAAAGACTCTCCCTTACTCTTCTTCCTTGGGCACTAGGTCACATAATGACCCATCTCCCCACAGTGGAAGCACTTGATCTTTGAGAAATCTTTCTTCTTCCGCTTCTCCTGCTTTCCCTCAAATGCTAGGGCCACATCCTCCTCCTCCTACTTGATCTTGATCCCTTTACTGCTGCTCCCTGTCTTCGACTGCCATCTGATCTCTTCTTGGAGAAGAGCTGCCCACATCTCAACCTAAGGTAGGAGAGTCCCTCTGCCCAGGATACTCTGGACAAACACTTCCCAATCTTCTGAGACAACATTCAGGGTTGTCCTCACCATAAGCTCCTAATCCGGTGTCACTCCTATAGCAGTCAACTGGTCTCAGATCCCATTCAGTCCTTCGAGGAAGGTGTCAATCGATTGATCCTTCTTCATCTGATACGACCTCATATGGTTCTCGAGCATCATTCTTCTCTGCACAGAAGTATGCTGGTACAGGTTCTTGAGATCCTCCCACATCTCAACTACCATTTCCTTCTCGGCTATATGTGGTACCACATGATCCTTGACCCCGTCAACGATAAAGCACTTGGCCCTCGCCATCGCCTCTTCGTACCTTTCATTTTCATTGGGTCGACTAGGACAGCTATAACCTTCAAGGAGAAGTTCTTCACACGATTCCTGTCAAGCACTGATAAGATTATGGCCTTCCAGACTGCGAAGTTCGATGCTTCGTCCAGTCTATCCTGGACTCTTACCCCATGTAGTGCCATGACGCTCCTCTACTTCCCTCCTAGAAGTTCTCTGTTCGACTCCTCTGAGTCTCTACTTCCCGTCTGGAAGTTCTCTTCTGGACTCCCTCTGAGTCCTGATTTCCCTCCTGGAAATCCTTCTGCCGCTTGTCGAGATGCCCCCTACTCTGATTGTCTTGTGCAACTGCACTGTTGATCTAGGTTCCTTGACTAGAAACCCTCAGTAACAACTCCTCTTGCCTTGCTCTGTCAAGTACTGTTCAGACTATAGTACCTCACCAACTCCACTCTGCAATATTTCTGCAGCCTTCTAGACTCTAGCAACTGCCTCTCTGTGAACTGCGTCAGCACCTCTCTGCCTCACACTGGCTCTGCGTCAGCACCTCTCTGCCTCTGCGTCAGCAACGCTGACCTCTGTGAGGCTCTGCGCAGCTACTAGCTTCTTCTGCATGGCTCTGGTTGGCTTTGCATCACATTTCTTGGCTTCTGTGCTGCTAGAAACAACTTATGTCACCTTGGGACAGCTATTTTCTATTGTTATTGCTCCGCTCGGCTGATGTCTTTTAGTCCTCCTGTGATCTGCAATCACGCTCTGATACCATGTTGAAGTTTCTGAGTTTACTTAGTTTAGAAACCCTTCATGCACTTTTTCTAATTTATTCCTACCTACTTGTTATTTCCTTTAAGTTATTTACATAGTAAATACAGAAAATAAACATCAGTGCATGCTCAAAATATTAGAGATCAGCGATTAAAAGAAACAAGAACACCACATGACACCATTATTTTTGGACCAGTGTCCACAGAAAAACCCAATGCGAGAAAACCGGTACAGTTATCTGAGGGTTTTCTTATTAAGCAATATCAGAGTACAATCTGGGTGCCGAAACTGGCCTACCCAACAAAGAATTTCCTTAGCAGCTATACCTCACAGTTTGAGAGAAATCTCCTGGCTAAAACCCCGAAAAATCCTTCTGGCAGCTCCTCAGCACAAAACTGCTCTGCAACCCCAGCGTCTGCCCAATCTGGACTGCGTCAACCCCTCTCTATCTCACGTTGGCTCTGCGTCAGCCTTTCATGGCCTGCGTCAGCCCCAAGAGGCCCTATGTCAGCTTTTTGGGCCTCTGCGTCAGACACGTTGGCCTCTCTGGTGCTCTGCGCAACACTTGGTTGCCTCTACGTGGCCCTGCGTGTGCCCTTGCTGGCTTTGTGTCCCTCTCCTTGGCTACTACGCTGCTCTCCCGGCACAATCTCTGCCCTCTCTGTTTCTCTATACTCAATGCCCCTCAGCTGCTCTCCCGATCACTGATTCTATCTCTCTTAGCAAACCCCGCTCTAGAGAATAGAATGACTAATCACTCTGGTGTACTCTCCAAGTGACTCTCAAGCCTCCTCTTATACTTTTTCTGTTGACATCTCAACGACC
Organism: Pinus taeda; assembly: GCA_000404065.3. Taxonomy (NCBI): domain Eukaryota; kingdom Viridiplantae; phylum Streptophyta; class Pinopsida; order Pinales; family Pinaceae; genus Pinus; species Pinus taeda. The sequence continues at coordinate 149,934 of APFE030951901.1, read as the reverse complement.
GAGATTAAGTCCCTAATTAATGGCTAAGATTAGATCTGGGTTGATCTATATCTTTTGAACCATTCTAACACAAATTCATATTAATACACATTAATATTTTATTCCCTAAGTTTAGACTTAGGGACTCCATTAAAAATATTAATTATTTTAATATCTCCTGATTTGTTTAGAATCTGCCCAAACCCTTTCTAGGTATTGGAGATCTCACGTGCCCCAACCTCTCCACCAAATTTCGTGGCTAGAGCACATCCGATGCTACCCCAAATCAACATTGTAATCATGTTCATGCATCATATGAACCACATTTACTATTTGGAGGTGGTCAAGAAGCGCTCTTCTAGGGAGAACATTTTATTGTTTGTTTCATCCATGCATCTTGGAGGGTGCATTTGATGAGTTTTTCTAGATGGATCTTGAGCACATTCTACCATGTCATGGGTATTTTATTATATTTTCCATGCATGCATCTTGGAGGGTGGATTGGATGTGAACCTTTTAGCATATTAACATGGTCAAATGCCAATCTTTAGTAATGCACCCTCACTCTTGGAGCTTTCTTGCACATTACTTCATATTTTTGGATGGGGGAGCTCTCTTGGAAAGGATAAAGTCCACAAGATCTACTTGATATGGTCAAACATGATGAAGAATAGTCTAACTACTCCATTATTTTATTATTACATTGACTTGTCATGGAGTTAATTAGCAAATAGTATATTGTATCGTTAAACAGAGCTTTCTCTCTGTTCTTTTGGTAATTGATAATGGGTGATTGGTGATTTGGAGTAGTAAGTTACAGCAATTAGAGTAGGAGCTTGGAAATTGTTGATGTGGAGCTCTTTTGATATCAGTTCCTGAAAGACTTAGTGAAGGAGTGAGGTATTGCTCTATTTGTTCTATGGTTATGTTTATGCTCTTCAATTGTTGGAAATTTTGTTGTCAAAACCTCTTGTTATCATTCTAATATGAGATCTAGTAATAAAACCACCATTCAATTAGGAATAAAGAAATAAGAGGAACTTTTCCTTCTTGATTTATTTGTTGTTATATTTCTCCATTATTATCCTTCATATACCAAATTAAGTTGCTAAATTGGAACAATAAGACATAATATAACAGCACTTTCATAGTGTTTGATGAGTGGCAACTCTAGCTCTCCAAGTCTAGTTTCTACACCTATTTCCACCAAACACTTAAGGTAAATTGCATCAAACTAGTTTCTTTTACCTTAATAGACACCTATGTAATTACTAATAAATGTGTCAAACATTTCATCCATTTGATAGTTGAATGTGGCAAACTAACCCTTTCTACCATATAGCCTAACTGAAATAGTTAATTGTAACAAACTAGTTCTTATCATTTCAAGCAATATTTCATGACTCTTTTATAGCCCAAGAGGTTGATAGGCACTGGTCCGATATAACCACATTTCCTTGTTCGTCTCATTTCTTTCCCATGTCCCCTTGCTCATATCATTTCCTTCCATATACTATACCCTTCATTTTGTTAGGATCTACTCTTCAAATATCACCTTGAGCCTCCACTCCATAGCCTTAACAATCCTTCCTTAGTGAAGCCCACCTTGTGCTGGTGAAAAGCCAACCTAAAGTGTGGACAACAGCTCCTGAGGCGACAGTGGACAGCCTTCCTAAGTTAAACTTATGCTTGCACCTTGGTGATTTCGACATTTCCAACTTGGATGTTAGTTTTTGTTGTAACAGACCCCCAATATAAAACACAAAATTGAGACAAAATAAGTTACATGATCAAATTGACATTATTTAACACACATTTAGCTTTGGACGAAGAAACATAAACCTACCAAGTAAAGCAGTACACAATAAAATCATACCTTCAAACCTCTTTCTGAAAGTGAGATGACGCCAGTTGCTTTCCAGCGCTCTAAAGCAGCTTTCTCTATAGATTTTTCAGGGTTGGACTTTCTCGCTTGCTTAGTTTCTGATGTCTTCGCAGTCACTGGTAAAGGAGAAGCTCTCATGACAGGACCTCCCTAATCAAACAAGACAAAGAGGCATGAGACTAGTATCCTTGTATGCTATAACATTGATATACATCTTGATCATGAGAATGTAACAGCTCTTTCATTGAATTTTAATATTTTAATTAACTTTTGACATCACAGCCAATTCATTTTTTTACTTTTATATAAGTATTCAATATATGTTGAGAGAAACTCATGGGGAGGTCGTCATTATCTGAATTTTAATTCTGCCCTGAATAATGGATTAAGTGATCAAAAAACAAAAGTCTAGTTGAGGTGTTTCCATTTATCCAGTAGTAGTATAGAAATCATTGTCTCTTGAAATGCAAGACTCCTAAACACAAAACCATAATAATCAGATAGTAGCAGCACAGATAAAAAAATAAAAATAAAAAATCTGTTGCCTTTTGTTGCTCCCACTTCAGTGGTCAATGTAAAAATTTCTCCAAACACATATCTTACAGTATATGTGAAAATCAAATTAGAAAAAGAAACTCTTTTCTACTTGGTACATACGGGTCCAAGCATTGTACTGCTTAGTGCTAACCTCATGTGGCCCTCGCAAAAAGGTCTCCTAACATTCTTTTAATGTTCTAAAAATGTTATCCACTATTTTTCAACAAGGATTCCACATGTGATCTTCATCACCTTTTTTTGCAGATGTTACAAGGTTTCACTTGTGATTTTAATCACAAAGGTTGGTTAGAGAATGATATATGAGGAGTTTGATTAAAAAGAAATTAAGGCCCCTTCAGGGCAAAGTTTCCAGGGCCCTACTCAAGGCTGAGGAAATCAGGGAAACAGTACTGATGACAAATAGCAATAAACCCGAATATGGGACATGGATAAAAGGGAGAAACGGAAAGTGTTAAGTATGGATTACCATGGACATGCAACATCAATCAATGCCTCCTATTTGTGCCCCTCTTAGATAATGGAAAGAAAGGCCTTAAGGAAGGCCACACTAAACTAGGGGCAATGGACAACCACCAAGATGAACCATGGGAACAAGAATACAACCAAAAGCAGACTATCATCCAATTCAACTTATGATCCATACTAGAATATCCTTAAAAATTAAATGAAAGCACTTGACTACAAAAATGATTATTGTACCTTACAATAGATAACCCACCTTCATCTGATGAGTAAGATAGAAGTGATAAAGGACTGACTGGAGAATGGATGGAAGGCCTTTGAGGCTAGCTATTTGTAAATCATCCTGGGGCTGTTGGCTGGCAAGATGAACAAATAGGAGAAAAATTCTCTCCTCGGGGTTACCCACTTGGGCAGTATTGTTGCCTCAATCCACACCTACGATTATCGTGGAGAAAATGTTTAACTCCACTTGTTGTGGCCTTGGGGGCAATTCACGAGTTGAGGTTGTCACTCAATCCTCAACTTCTCCGTCTAGGCTTACTCCTAGCGAAACCAAGGGGAGTGGACCCTACAAATTATCTAAAGCTTAACTAATTAAGGTTCTAGGAGTTAGTGAAGATGACCAAGATACAATTCACTACATAGAATCAAAGTGCATTCATGAGCAGATAGATCCACAAGTACTGAAATTGCAAAATGAAACCAAGAGACTAGTGCCAAACTACAAATACTTGCTAAATAAATGCTCCAAGTAAAGATAATGATGAAGCGCTTGGAAAGCAATGCATGAACAGAGATGCCACAAGAGATAAGTGTCTTCAAAAGTAAAATGGCAAAAGATAATTAGCTCAATGACCAGATTATTGTTGGGATCCACGTGGGATTCCTCATCACATCATGGATTCGGTCAGTGATGGTATTAGTGGAGTGGTGGATCCGGTGACCGAGCGCACACACACTTTCATATCTCCATCAGAGTTTTGGACAGCACTAGTGACAAGTTGGATTGACAAGGAATCAGGCAGACTCTGTGGTTTGTCTTGGCACGTTGGACGTGCATGGGGTAGTAGGATGATCAGCGTACTCTGGCAGAAGCTTATCGGAGGAGGTGGCATCGATAGGCCACCAGATAGGGCCTTGTATGGAGATGAGGATTTCCCATGAATATATGGGGCATGTTACCACTCAAACCAGCAGGGGACCTAAAAGGAGTTCCTAAGAGGGCAACTACTACGTTAAGGGCAATGGTGGAGGCTTAGCCCATTGTCACCACAGCTAAGTCTCCCTGCTCTTTACGGACTTTCACCTATTGGAGGATTCCCAGTAGTCTAGGGATCACTTGTAAAGTATATGTCAATGGGTAGGTGGAAAGTGACCTGGAAACCCTTTCCCAAGGATGGAGTGAAGAATGGAACTTGCTTGCTCTTTAAGCAAGGGACTTGATCCTTTAGAGGAAAGGGGTAAGAATTGGAGGGTTGAGGGAGAAGGAACAGGCTTATAGACGAGGTTCTCAATCCCTATAATCCTTGGGAAATTTGGATTCCCAAATGGTCCTTGGCAAATAATCTTTATTGAGAAATGGGACCACACGGGGCCAAGTAGACCCAGTCCAGGTTCGGGGATGGCATGTAGCAACCAATGATGTTCCTATCCTGGATAAGGTGAAAGGAAAGGACCAAACAAGAATATTTACTTCAAAAGGTTGAATTGATCCTGTTGAGATCTAGCCTTGGGGATGCCTAGGTAAAATTCGATCCTAGAGCTAGGGCTTGGGATTCCTTGAGATTCAATTGTTAGAATTGCTTCACATTTGGAGGGGGAAGGGACCCACTAGTGCAGTTGTAGGAAATCGAAATTTTTCCTTGGGTCACTTCCCGAGAAATTGATGTCCTAGGTGACCCAATGGGGCTAGACCTCAGGAAAAAGGGGAAAAGGGTTAAAATTATCACCCTTTTTGAGGGATCAGTCCCTAATTCACTTGGGGATATGGAGTCAAGGATGATGATGAGCAAGAAGTATAACTTGGTTTCTTGATCAAGGAGGCTAGGAAAGTTAGCTTCATCCAATGTTGAGAGAAAGAAAAGAAAAGTGACCTTCAAGCATTTATACTTCAAAGCAAATGATGCAAGCTTATCGAGACAAATAATCTCGAGGACATTTCATTCATATAACATTATCCCATACAATAAATTAGCTAAAACATGCTTAATTCCGCATTTCAATTATGCAGCATCTAGCCTTAATTTTAGCAGTATGCAGCAACAAGAATAACAACATCAAAATTTACTTACCACGTTATAGAGTACATCCAACCAGCATTTCATTTGCAAGACAAAGCTCCAAGACAAGAAAAATAGCCCAAATCCATACGTCAAAATCCATCCATCTCCAAAAAATATCCTCCAAGGAAAAAATGTGAAGTTCTCTGTGATTAGAGAAATCCCAAGTCAATTGATGATCCAAATGAATGTATCTAACATCAATGTCTAGCCTCCTAAGGAGTTCAAATTAGCCTATGGGCCTACATTAGCCCCTAATGATAAAATAAGCCCACCAAACTAGCTCACAAGTGTAAAAATAAGCCTCACAAGGGACCAAATAATAATGTGTACATGTTGTGGGGCCCTCCAAAGGCCTAATAATGTCCTTAAGTGCCATACTGAGGAATAAATTCCTCAGAATATGATGGACAAGGGGGTGGCCCCTTGTTCTCCAAATAGTAGATCTGTGGTGCTCCCATTAGGTTTGAGAGTACATAAATGACCCCATGGGTCTCCATATGAATTGGGGATGCCTGTAAATCCTCTGCAAGGGTCTGAGTGGTGGAATGAACGCTGCCATGACATCGTACAAGTCCTAGGACACTTGCCAAGAATGTGGGGCTCCTGCAGAGGCCTGCTGGGCATAATGTACCAAGCCTACCACCATCATACCAAAAGTGGATCGATAGTAGTCTCTAAGCACTGATGAAGATCCGTGGAGTGTTGTCTACAGTTGTGGAGGCCAATGGCTCTCTATGCTCCCCCTATATGTTCCAATGTATACCTCTGGGGGTTAGGATCTTATATAGGCAGACCAAACACAAATGGAAACCACCTGTAATCCTGCATAAGATCCAATGCGTCCCTTAGGCTACCACTACAACCAATCATTAAAATAATCGGGTAAAGAGTTTACAAATCATGGATAACAAAGTGGGCACTTCATAATGGCATGCCCTTCCGTAGTGGGCTTTGGCATGTGCTAGTGTCTCCAAGCTCCAAAGGCGGTTAACCAAGTACCTTATTAGGTGGTTTCAACCCTTAAAGGGGATAGTATGTCCAAGGTACATCCCTCTAATGGGGGTGGCAAGTGATAAATAAGTGGAATGGAATAGGGAATAAGAGGGGCAACCCTGGGCCACATATTGGGGCATCGGGTTAGTTGGATAAGGGGAAGCCCACACCTGGGTATGCAATGTGTAGGAGGGAGCAATCATGGTACATGAAGTGCCTTGGCCTTGATTTTTCCACCCTTCTTTATATGCCTTTTGCCTTTTATGAATTTTCTTTCATTAACTACTCGGAGATCAAAGGACAAGAGCATGATGTGTAAGATATAGCAGTGATTACCCCTTTTAAGTAGGGTGGTTCATTGCCCTCCAAGGGTTGGGACAATCATGGGTTCCTAAATGATAAAGGAGGCTCATCTAGGACCTATAGGACCAGGGTGATGACCATGGATTGGGGTAGAGCTCATGTATTGGTTTTTGCTCACGTGCTAATTATTTTGTCCCAGCCATTTTTTGCATTTTTTGGTACAATTTCTTGTTAAATGTGGCCAATTATGCTTTTTTCTTTCTCTTTTAACTGCTTCAACCTCTGAGGCATCATTCCAGGCCTGACCCAACGTGGGGCCAAGGGGATAGGGAGGCTAGCCCTATGTGGACCCAGAATGGAAATGTGGACCTAAGTGGGAGAAATGATCAATAAGGGTATAGTGAGTGGAATGGGAGTAATATATGCGAGTAAAGGAGCGGGACCACACACCCAAAGTCGGGGTTTCCTAAGTAGTACCACCTTAGAACCAAATGGTCAATAAAGGAGATCCCACGGGACTAAGATCCAAGGGTAACACGCAAAGAGATCAAGGGGACAAGAGCACAAACTAAGCTCGCCCTTTCCGCCAAATCCCCCCATCAATCCATACCCAGAAGTATCCATGATAAGTAAACCCAATACTCAATTACCAAATGACAAGACATACCTTTAGATTCGGAAGGCCCACCTTCAAAAATACGATCAATACAGGTGGGTGAGGGACCACATGGTTGGCTCAAGGCGCAAAGAAATGGCACAACGAGCTAGTAGGAGGCTACAAGGGGCTGCTGGTTACTGGCTGAGGTTCATCATGGGGAAAAAATTTCCTGGGGATATCACCCACGAAATGGAGTGTAACATCTAGCTCCAACTAGGACGTGATCTCTCGAAGAAGTGGACAAGGTTGCTCGAAAGGGAGGTCACGAGAACTCCAGCAATCTCTTGGTCACCGTAGAACTGTTATCTACACATGTCAAAGATCAAAGCCACGGGGTAGAATGTTATAACCCATGCTTAATGTTAGCCCATAAATCAACAAGAAATAAAATAATGCAAATTTATTTTTTTATGCAATCTAATCTATCATGAAAAACACCATAGGTGGTTAGTTCTAATGCAAAAATGATCATGCAATGCATCCTACCCTAACATGTATATAACGAAGCTATTATTATGTGTTGATTTCTAGTAGCATTGGATGTGCTCTATGTCTCAAATTTTGCAAGGAGGCTTAGCGACATGTATTCCAAAGAACCTAGAGTTGTATTCAGAAACTACTACTTAATAATATAAAACCCTCAGAGTTGTTGCACCGGTTTTCCCGCATTGGGTTTTTCCCGGGGACATTTGTCCAAAAAATATTGTCACTTGTGTGGAATTTTCTCTATTGTTATGTTCTTGTTTTCAGCAAATTAATTAATTGAGTGAAGGTTGCAGTTGCATTAGCTTCGATATTTGTTGTAGGAAGCAGTAGATAATTTGTTTCAGTAATTAACAAATAGCAGAAGTTTAATCAATTGCTGCAATAGTTGATTCGGGTGGGATTCTCGAATTTTCACATTAAGTGTAGTCATAAAGTTAGTGCAACCAACATATCATCAAGTCAATATAAATATGCCTACCTATATGATTACTCATGCAGCAAATCCCAAAGCAAATGCAAACCCAAACACATGGAGGATGTTGCGGGCGGAGGGTGGGAAAACATGATGCCCACACATGCATGAGTATGCGAGAAGAGGTAAGAAAAGGATGTAATCTAGTCCATGAGATCTTCTCTTGTAACCAAAATATAGAGATGTCAACAACCAAGCTCATAAACTTTTGATGGATGGAAACCTTTGACATATCACTTCCACCATTGTCCTTATTATTTACATCATGGCTTATGGCCTTTATCGGGTTATGATGGGTACGAAAGGGAGGCCGACGAGATGGAGAATTAGGTTGCACATGATGATTACACTAGAGAGGAGAGACTATGGAGTGATCAAAACCCTGAGGGCGCATCCAAAGAGGAAAAGTATAATCAATGAAGGGATTTTCCTTGACACTATACTCAGGAGGGGGAAAAGGCTCACATTTACTTGAGATCATATGACCAGGGGTGAAGGAATCACTTGATGAGGACTCAAGATGATGACCAATAAGAAAAAGGGAGAAAGAAGTATTGTATTCAACAGGTTGTGCTTACCCAAAATCATAATCTAAAGGCTCAAATAATTTGAACATAGAATCATACTCAGGAGAAGTGAGAGCCTTATCAATCTCCTTGGTATCAAAGATTGGGTCTCTCCTAAAAGGAAAATTGATTACTTCCAATTGCCCCTCTTTATGCAAAGGAAAAGAAAGATTCTCCTTCCCAAGGGCATCAATGGGTATGTCACCATAAATAGTGCTTGAGGGGAAGCGAAGACCAATCTCATCCTCATCCTCCCTATCGGTATCGTAAATGGGAGCACACTCAAATTGAGGACCAGCAATTTCCCATTTCTCCTTTTCAATGTGAAAATAATCCTCAATGTCATCTTTCAAGGAGTCAATGGGGTCATCTCTCTCAAGGTTTTCAAAAGAGGATTCATTGGGAGTAATATCCTTCAGAAAGGTATGGTTGGTCTCAATTTCACTTTCCATAAATCCATCCTTCCCAGCACATGTGTCCTCAAAATCATTATTTTCATCATGTGGACCCAACGAGGACTCGTCTTCTTTATCATTTCCTAGATTCTTAATGTCTTGATGATGCTTGATGAAGGCTTCCTCTTGGATGCTTAACGCAAGGTGTACTTGAAAATGCCTAAGAAAGCCATCAACAAACTACTCGTCAATAGATGAGATGCTCCTAGGCTCATGATTATGCAGCCATGAGTGATGACCACCAAGAGATCCCATGAACAATAACACAAGGACATCGTGGTGGACAACCTTATCTTGTGAAGCATGTGCATCAAATCTTTCTACGTGGTCAATTGCGGAGAGTGAATCACCATCAAACACGGGTATCCCACGTGTTGACCATTGCGTGTCAACTACCCATAGCAGTACACTCCCTTTTCTTCGCAAAAGGGATAGCGCTTGATCGACATGTCCGTGCCATTCGACAATCATCACTCACTTGATCATATTAAGTTGTAAACCCAGTCTGCATGTTGAATTGTAAATAATCTTAGCAGAGTTGAGTCATGTATGTAAATTGCCTAGGTGGACCTAATTTTCTAGTGATAATCTACGTTCCGGAAGGTT
>APFE030951901.1:73819-139373 GCA_000404065.3 Pinus taeda | reverse complement strand
AAAAAAAAAACTTAAAAAATAATAAAATAATAATATTTTGAGTAAATAAATGCAGAATTTCAAATTTTTAATGCATTAAAAATTCGACGGATGAGATTAAGAGATATTTTGATTCTCATCGACGGTCGAGATCATTTTGACGTGGATCACTCGAACTAGCCGTTGGGAATTTTTCCTTTAAATAGGGTGCTAGGGGTCATTTGAGATCATTCGATCTGTGAGTTTTGTGCTGAAGAAGCTCTCTTGTAAACCTTTTTTTTGGTGCTAATAAAGAAAGACTTTGGGGTCAAAATCTTGCTGGTGTTACTCTCTTGAAGTGTTGTGAGCTATTTTATTTTCTTCATATTTTAATTTTCAGCCATTAGTAACAGCTTATTGAAGAGTATTATTGAGCATAGGTATCTTGTTCACTTGCTAGGACTTGAATGGTATTAGTATTTCTGAAGTAATGGCAGGTATCTCTATTGCATTTGAGATCTAGTACTATTTTTCCTCTCTTTATTGATGGTTGAAGTGAGCTATGCAGGAAACCCTTACTGAAGAAGATCAGCGGGTGTTTGGGGAAGTTCTCGGCTGAACCAGCCAACTCCTGCAAGCATTTTCTTGCAAAGCCCAGCTAGTTTTGATCCTGGGTTTATTATTTAAGTTTGTTTTCTGAATTGCATGAGAGATTTCTAAAGCATTTCATAGCAATCTGAAGTTCTGAAAATATATTTGAGGATAACTGACAAATCTGGCTGTTATAGAGCTATATTTTTTGTAATTTTGGACCAGTTTGCAGGATTTTACTTTTAATTTTTGCATATATCTTCCGGGTTTTGTTTTCCATTTGCAGGTTGTAGGTCTAGGATAAAATCTGGTGAAAAATTAATTTTTGCAGGGTCCCTGTTTTCGCTGTTCAAGGGTTTTAAATTATGTTGCTTTCAGATCTGGAAATCTTTTGAGAGGGTTTCATCTACAAAAGCTGAAGATAGTGGATCAAATAATTTTATCAGAATCCCTCAAAAGCATTTTATTTAAATATTGGTTGCCTGGTGGATTTGCAGAGAAAACCCACACATCCTCAAGTCAGTTTCCCCTCAGCTGTTCAAACAAATTATTCATTGCCGTTGTCTCCTCTTTCAAATCCTCATGCTCTCTGCCTGTCCAATCGCCCACACGTTTTATTTTTCTTATCTCTACGTTTGCCCTTACTCCAACGGATCATCACCAAGGCATCCATCATTGCAGTTTCCAGCATCCATTGTTCAATTCCATCTGCAAGCAATCTCTGCGCCCCTTCACCATCCAGCAAACCCACCTCAACCTCACCGCATTTTCTCAAAAACCCCGCTGCCACACTAACGCTCAGCTCCCTCACCTGCAATTGCATCCATTGTATTACGCGTGCCATATTTGTCCCTCCCACGCGCAGTCATTACCTCAATCAATCCTGCGTATATTTCTCCGTTGTCCTGCGTTCCTCCATTCAGCTGCTATCCATGCATTGATTTCAACCTCAGCTATCTGGTTTCTCATCTGCGCGTACAAATACGGTGAGCCAAATGCGTGGGGTTAACAATGAATCATATGTGTAGGTAGGCTGCTAAGGTTACGCATTTTTTGGTGTTTCGTTCTGATCTCAAAGCTTGAAAACGATTACCGCTTTTTCTTTTTTTTATTTTAGTGTTAGTGCTTTATTTTGTTTTAGGCATAGTTAGTCTTAGAGTTGATATATGTAATCTTTACGTTAGGTTAGGGTAGCGTTTTAATTTAGGACTTATGTCTTATATTTTGTTAGATTTAAAGTTGTAAATTTTAATTTAGATTTGATTGTTTAAATAGTTTTAGATAAAAAATCATTTTTTTTGTTGTTTCATTTTGAGCTTTAAAAAAATTAAAATTAAAATTAAAATTCATAAAAGTTTTTAAGGCTTTTAAAAATCATAAAAAGCATAAAATATAAAAACTTAAAAAGTTCCTTTTTGTTAGACTTTAGATTTAGATTTTAAATTTCAAGTTTTGTTTTAGTTTAGATTTTTTTAGTTTTAAAATTTTATTTTTGTTTGAAAAAAATAAAAAAATATATTGTGGAAATTTTTTGCCAGATTAGCTCAGGGGTTTATCATGCTTTATTATCTTTGCTAAGGTTAAATTTTTGATATGGAATGAATGTTTATGTGAAATGATAATTTTGAAAACTAGCTACATGAATATGATATCTGGTTAATGTTCAAATTTACATGGTTGTATGTCAAGCCTTATCTTTCGAAATTTTTTGATCGCTGGAAAAGCATTGTGAATTTACCGAATATCTTGCATTACTTGAGTTATCTGATGGTTATTGGTTGTTAATGAGTTCATCTTTCCACAGCATTTGATAGATAATCTTTCAAACATTAACTCCATAAGGCACTGGTCTATTTATTTAACAAAATCAAGTAAGTGCTTGTTTCCTTTCGTGTCTCTCAAACCAACTGGTTCACAGTTGGTCATCCACTTTCCTATAGGGCCTACCCCCCTTAGCCCCGGGAGACAGGCTTAAACGGAGAGATCGGGGATCAGAGTAACAGCCCCTGATCTGAGCGTTGTCGTGACAATCTGTGCGACAACACCACGTACCATCTTTCCTGTGACATGATTAGGATTTCTAGGGATGCTAGCAATGTCCAAAGCGGGAAATTTCTGAAATAATGACAACCTATTTGAGGTACACATGAAACATATGTAGGAGTCGCCAGGGTGAAATTAAGGATGCCCAAAAAAATGCTTGCTTCACCCTACAAGCATCGACCTTTAAAGTTCAATAAAGAACTAGGGCTTCGTTCTTCCAATGGAGTCGTCAATAATGATATGTCAATTTGTTGCATGGGGAACCAAACACATTTCGTTTCCCTGACAACGACGCCAAAAATGTTACCACTCAAACCTGTAGGGGACCTAAAAGGGGTTCCTAAGAGGGCAACTGCTAGGTTAAAGGCAATGGTGAAAGCTTAGCCCACTGTCACCACAACTAAGTCTCCCTACTCTTTACGGACTTTCACCGATGGGAGGAGTCCCAGTAGTATACGGATCACTTGTAAAGTATATGTCAATGGATAGGTGGAAAGTGACCTTGGAAACCTTTTCCCAAGGATGGAGTGAAGAATGGAACTTGCTTTCTCTTTAAACAAAGGGACTTGATCCTCTAGAGGTAAGGGGTGAGGATTGGAGGGTTGAGGGAGAAGGAATAGGCTTATAAACGAGGTTCTCAATCCCCTATAATCCTTGGGAAACTTGGATTCCCAAATGGTCCTTGACAATTAATCTTTATTAAGAAGTGGGACCACACGGAGCCAAGTGGACCCATTGCAGGTTTGGGAATGGCATGTAGCAACCAATGGTGTTCCTATCTTGGACAAGGTGAAAGGAAAGGACCAAACAAGAATATTTACTTCAAAAGGTTGAATTGATCCTATTGAGGTCTAGCCTTGGGGATGCCTAGGAAAAATTCGATCCTAGAGCTAGGGCTTGGAATTCCTAGAGATTCAATTGTTAGAATTGCCTCAAATTTGGAGGAGGGGGAGGGGATCCACCACAGCAGTAGCCTGTAGGAGATCGAAATTTTTCCTTGGGTCAATTCCCGAGAAATTGATGCCCTAGGTGACCTAATGGGACTAAACCTAGGGAAAAAGGGGAAAAGGGAGAAAAGATGGTTAAAATGATCACGCTTTTTGAGGGATCAGTCCCTAATTCACTTGGGGATATGGAGTCAAGGATGATGATGAGTAAGAACTTGGTTTCTTGATCAAGGAGGCCCGAAAAGTCAGCTTCATCCAATGTTGAGAGAAAGAAAAGAAAAATGACCTTCAAGCATTAATACTTCAAAGCAAATGATGCAAGCTTATCAAGACAAATAATCTCTAGGACATTTCATTCATATAACATTGGCCCATACATTAAATTAGCTAAAACATGCTTAATTCCACATTTCAATTATGCAGGAACTAGCCCTAATTTTAGCAGTATGCAGCAACAAGAATAACAACGTCAAAACTTTCTTACCACATTATAGAATATATCCAACCAGCATTTTGTTTGCAAGACAAAGCTCCAAGACAAGAAAAATAGCCCAAATCCATACGTCAAAATTCATCCATCTCCAAAAAATATCCTCCAAGGAAAAAATGTGAAGTTCTCTATGATTAGAGAGATCCCAAGTCAAGTGATGATCCAAATGAATGTATCTAACATCAATATGTAGCCTCCTAAGGAGTTTGAATTAGCCTATGGGCCTACATTAGCCCCTAATGATAAAATAATGTGCAAATAAAACCCTATTGGTGGCAAGCCCACCAAACTAGCTCACAAGTGTAAAAACAAGCATCACAATGGACCAAATAATAATATGTATATGTCGTGGGCCCTCTAAAGGCCTAATAATGTCCTTAAGTGCCATACTGAGGAATAAATTCCTCGGAATATGATGGAAGAGGGCGTGTCCCCTTGTTCTCCAAGTACTAGACCTATGGTGCTCCCAATGGGTCTCAGGGCACATAAATGGCCCCATGGGTCTCCATATGAATCGGAGATACCTGTAGATCCTCTGCAAGGGTCCAAGTGGTGGAATGAATGCTTCCATGACATCGTACAAGTCCTAGGACACCTGCCAAAAGTGTGGGGCTCCTACGGGGGCCTGTTAGGCATAATGTACCAAGCATATCACCATCATCCCAAAAGTGGATCACTAATAGTCTCTCAGCATCGATGAAGATCCGAGGAGTGTTGTCTACTGCTGTGGGGGCCAATGGCTCTCTATGCTCACCCTATATGTGTCAATGTAGACCTCTAGTGGTTAGGATCTTGTATAGGGAGACCAAACCCAAATGGAAACCACCTGTAATCATGCATAAGATCCAATGCGTCCCCTAGCCTTCCAGTACAACCAATCATTAAAATAACTGGGTAAAGAGTTTACAAACCATGGATAACAAAGTGGGCACTTCATAATGGCATGCCCTTCCGTAGTGGGCTTTGGCATGTGCTAGTGTCTCCAAGCTCCAAAGAGGGTTAACCAAGTACCTTATTAGGTGGTTTCAGCCCTTAAAGGGGATAGAATGTCCAAGGTACATCCCTCTAATGGGGGTGGGAAGTGATAAATAAGTGGAATGGAATAGAGAATGAGAGGGGCAACCCTGGGCCACATATTGGGGCATAGGGGTAGTTGGATAAGGGGAAGCCCACACCTGGGTATGTAATGTGTAGGAGGGAAAAATCATGGTACATGAGGTGCCTTGGCCTTGATTTTTCCACCCTTCTTTATATGCCTTTTGCCTTTTATGAATTTTCTTTCATTAACTGCTCGGGCTCAAAGGACAAGAGCATGATGTGTAAGATATAGCAGTGATTACCCCTTTTAAGTAGGGTGGTTCATTGCCCTCCAGGGGTTGGGACAATCATGGGTTCTTGAATGATAAAGGAGGTTCATCTAGGGCCTATAGGACCAGGGTGATGACCATGGATTGGGGTAGAGCTCATGTATTGGTTTTTGCCCACGTGCTAATTATTTTGTCTTGGCAATCTTTTGCATTTTTTGGTACAATTTCTTGTTAAATGTGGCCAATTATGCGCTTTTTTTTTCTTTTAACTGCTTCAACCTCCAGGGCATCATTCCAGGCCTGACCCAACGTGGGGCCAAGGGGATAGGGAGGCTAGCCCTATGTGGACCCAGAATGGAAATGTGGACCTAAGTGGGAGAAATGATGAATGGGGTATAGTCAATGGAAAGGGAGTAATATTTGCGGGTAAAGGAGCGGGACCATGCACCCAAAGTCGGGGTTTCCCAATTAGTACCACCCTAGAACCAAATGGTCAATAAAGGAGATCCCATGGGACTAAGATCCAAGGGTAACATCCAAAGAGATCAAGGGGACAAGAGCACAAACTAAGCCCACCCTTTCCGCCAAATCCCCCCATCAATCCATACCCAGAAGTATCCATGATATGTAAACCCAATACTCAATTACCAAATGATAAGACATACTTTTAGATTTGGGAGGCCCAACTTCAAACATACGATCAATACAGGTGGGTGAGGGACCACATGGTTGGCTCAGGTCGCAGAGAAATGGCACAACGAGCTAGTAGGAGGCTGCAAGGGGTTGCTGGTTGTTGGTTAAGGTTCATCATGGAGAAAAAATTTCCTGTGGATATCACCCACAAAATGGTGTGTAACAGGGCACAGGGGTCACCAAGGAGTAACAAAGTAGTGACACTGTCGCTAGCACATAGGGAGATTTGCCTCTCAGAACTCTCAAGGAGGATCAGGAGGGGAGGTCCACTCAATCGAGGTTATGGAGATGGTGATACTGACAAGATGTAGGCTAATGCATACTGACTCAGTCTTAAAATGTTGCATCTAATGGTGTATAGGTTTTGCAGCAATGAGCAATGTTATGTATAGGAGCACGGAGGTGCATGGTGGTGTGCAATGGTGTATAGGGCTGCACCGTGGAGCAGGAGGAGCGATTCACGTCGTTGTGAATTTCCTCATGGAGTGACGTGTTGACTTCTAGTTGCATTGGATGTGCTCTAAGTCTCAAATTTTGCAGGGAGACTTAGATACATGCATTCTCTAATACCCAGAAATCGTTTTGGGAAATTCCACCCAGAGATAGTTTTATTAAAATAATTAATTTTTTTAATGGGACCCTAAGTCTAAACTTTGGAAATTAAAATAATTAATGGATATTAATCTAAACTGTGGGTGAATCTTCTAGAAGAAGGCGGAGATCAAGTCAATATGATCCTAGCCATTGATTAGGACCTAATCTAGGTCATTGATTGATCAACGAGAGGATTATAAAAGAAGGTTTGATGGGCACCTGGAGAACACACCAGAGGCAGATACTCAATTACCCGAGTAAGATCGATTTTCTCACTGGTCGAAGTTCGGCAAGAGAAAATTGAATCAGAGGGAGAGTTGCAGGTGAGAAAGAGAAAGAGGGCATTAGCATCAGTCGGGAGTATAAGGCAAGAAGATGTAAAGTAGGGAGAGCCAGCACAGAAGTGTGATGCAGAAAGAGGCAGCGGAGGGCAGGTTGACGTTGGGACTGCTTGAGCAGTTTGACATCGGGCCAGCGTGGGGAAAAGTGACACAGAGGGATTCAAAGGGCTGAGGAGCACTTCTCCTAGATCAGAGATTTGTCAGGAAGTATCTATAAATTTTCTCACTTCTGTTCTATTGGTTGTATATTGTACAGGAGATGTTTGCCAAAGAATAATAAAGAAACCCTCATCTGCTACATCGGTTTTACCACATTGTGTTTTTCCGGGAACAATTGTCCAAAAACAACTGTGTCATTGTGGTTATTCTTGTGTTGTTATTACATTCGCTTTCAGAATTTTATTTGTGAAGATTGCAGTATAATTTATTTTGATATTCACCGTAAGAACACTGTGAATAACTTATTTCTGATTTGATAAGTAGCAGAAATAATATTATCACTGCAGTAGGATTTTTATTTTGAAATTTTCACATGGCATCAGATCAAGGCTAAGCAAGAGTGCAAATCAAAAGACCCTACGTTGAGGAAAAGGATGGAGATCGAAATTACTGCAAGGGCAGAAAATCGGAACCCTAGAGAATTCTGTGGTTCTCAGAAAAGGACGTAGTTTATTCTACAATAGTTGTTGGGGTAAGATAGTGTCAGAAAACAACACAAATATGGACACTCAAAGTAACTCATAATTGGCTTCTAGACTAGAAGAAGAATTCGCATGCTAGCAAGTTCAGCGTCAATAGATGTTTGGTATATTGATAGCGGGGCTTCAGCTCATATGACTGGGGTACGAGAATATTTTTTGAGCTATCAAGAAGAACAAATGGATTTCCATATTACTATGGGAAATCGGACAAAGTGTACTCCAGTATGGAGGGGCACCATAGCATTTCAGACAGAGGCAAGAACCAACATCCGAGCCACCAATGTTCTGCGTGTGTCAAGATTAGGAATGAATCTGATTTCAGTGTCCTAGTTACAGGATAAGGGATGCGATGTACACTTCATCGAAAAGAAAGTATACGTCAAACATCCAAGCTGGAAGAAGAAGAGATAAATTGGAACTCGAAGCAACAAATTGTATAGGTTGCGCTTGAGTCTCCAATGGCCCTAATAGGCGGCAATTATGATGGTGAAAAGGAACGAAATGAATTATGGCACAGGCGAATGGAACATTTACATCATGGAGCACTGAGGATGCTCAGAGAGACTATTAGAGGAGTACCAGTCCTTAGTAGCGAACATGATGACTTATGCAGAGGATGTGTACTAGGGAAGTAAGCTAAAGCAGTTTTTTCCAGAAGTAACAATAGAGCGGAACGTGTATTAGGATTGATACACTCATATACTTGTGGTCCTATGTCCACAAGAGCTCTTAGTGGTGGCAAATACTTTGTCACATTTATTGATGATCACTCCAAAAAACCTGGATCTATTTCTTAAAGACCAAGGATGAGGTCTTTGATCGTTTCCAAGAGTTTATAGCTCTTGTTGAAAATATGACAGGGAAAAAGATAAAGGTATTGCGTTCAGATAATGGTGGAGAATATATGGATAAAGACTTCACAGATTTTTGCGCAAAGGAGAGCATCAAAAGAGAGTGAACAGCTCCATATAATCCGGAGCAGAATGGAGTAGTAGAACGGAAAAATAGAACAATTGTTGCGGCAGCCAAAGCTATGTTGTATGATCAGGATCTACCTCAGTATTTATGGGTAGAAGCTTGCAACACAACAGTGTATATCCGGAATATAACTCCTCACAGAGCATTGGGGAAGAAAACGCCCAAAGGGGTCTTGACAGGGAAGAAGCCGGAAGTCAGTCATCTTAGGATATTCGGAAGCATGGCTTATTGTCACATTCTAGACAAGAAGCACAGTAAATTAGATCAGACTGCAAAAAAGGGGTATCTCGTAAGATAGAGTGAGACCTCAAAGGCATACAGAATCTACATTCCTAGCAGCAGGAAGATTGTAGTGAGACAGGATGCAAAGTTCATGGAGGATAGAGCTTTTAGGAAATCTCCTGAGATGCCTGCAGAAGATCAGTCAGGAGATGTTCCACCAGTCCAGGGGCAGCAAGGAGGACAAACACCTGGATCAAGTACAATGACCAGTGCCAATATCTCCTCAGAAGGACGAAATCCAGATAGTTCTCTGCAGATGGAACAATAGGATCAGGAGGAGTTGATTGAGCCTACCACCACCAGTGGTAGAACTAGTAGAGAAGTACGACAGACACTGAGGGAAGCACAGGAGTTTGTTGGAGCTCCTAGAACTGAGAAAAGGCAGCGTAGACAACCTCACAGATACCAGGCATTGGTAGCTCAAGTTGAAGAACCCTCTAGCTTTCAGGAAGTTGTTCAACACCAAGTATCGGTGGATGCCATGGTAGAAGAATACAACTCTATCATGACGAATGATGTCTAGGAAGTAGTACCTAAACCAGAAGATACATCAGTTGTAGGATCACAATGGATCTACAAGATCAAGTATGTTGCAGATGGCAGTATAGAGAAGTACAAAGCTAGGTTCGTGGCAAAGGGGTACGCTCAGCAAGAAGGAATAAACTATGAAGATATTGTCACCCTAGTTGCTTGATACACCTCTATTAGATCCATTATATCCCTAGCAGCTCAAATGGAATGGGAGATTCACCTAATGGATGTCAAGACAGCATTCTTGAACGGGGTGATAGAAGAGGAGGTGTATATAGAACAACCCGCAAGCTTTGAAACTCATGAGAAAAGAACCCATGTTTGTAGGTTAAAGAAAGCCCTGTATCGGCTCAAGCAGGCACCCAGAGCATGGTATGGTCGGATTGATAGTTACTTCAATAGTTGGGATTTGTGAAGAGTGATGTTGATCCCAATCTCTATTATTTGATGGTAGAGAATGAGCCACTTATCCTGGTATTATATGTAGATGACTTGTTCCTAACAGGGTCATCTAGGCTCATACAAGATTGCAAGAAGAATCTTGAAGTTGAATTCGACATGAAGGACATGGGCTTGATACATTATTTTCTAGGATTGGAAGTTTGGCAGAAGAATAGGGAGATCTTCCTTGGACAAGGAAGATATGCTACAAAAATTTTGAAGAGATTCAAAATGCAGGATTGTCGACCCATGGCTACTCCGATGATCACCAACTTGAAGAAAATAGATGCATCAGGAGACAAGGAAGTGGACCCCACCTTGTACAAGTAGCTCATTGGGTTTCTCATGTATCTGGTCAACACTAGGCCAGACATTTGCTTTTATGTCAACGCTCTTAGTCAGTCATGGTGGAACCAAAAAGGGTGCATTGGGCAGCAGCTAGACACATTCTAAGGTATGTGCACGGAATAGTCGGATATGGGTTAAAATGCTCCCGAGGGGAGGACATCAGATTGAATGGGTTAACAGATGCAGATTGGGCAGGTAGTTCAGTGGACCGAAAAAGTACCTCGGGGTATTGCTTCAGTGTTGGATCAAGGATGATATCTTGGTGCAGCAAGAAGCAGAAATCAGTAGCTCTGACCTCAGTAGAAGCAGAATATATGGCAACCAGCACAGCGACGTGCGAAGCTATATGGCTCATAAAATTGCTCGTGAGCTTGTTCAGAAAAAGGATGGAAGCAACCAGGGTTTACTGTAATAACCAGAGTTGTATCAAACTCTCTAAGAATCCAGTATTTCATGATTAGCCAAAACACATTGATATCAGATGTCACTTTATCGGACACTGTGTTCAGCGTGGGGTAGTACAACTACAGTATGTCCCCACAGGAAATCAGGTAGCAGACATACTCCTAAAGGCTCTTGGAAGGGCTAAGTTCATTCAATTCAGAGAGCAGATGGGTATGGTAGAGAATTCGTTTCCGTAGCAGAAACATGTGCTTTTTCAATTACCGTGACAGAGAGAATTGTAGTACGGATGCAGCGTTGAAGAGTGGCAGGGTCAGTAGCAGTACAGATGCAACAATTGCAGGATGCCAGACATCAGCAAATGCAGAGGGAGATGTTACAAAATAGGATGATGCTTCAGCAGGTTGCATTACTAGAGCACATTCCTCACTAAGAGGGAGCGTTGATTTCTGGCAGCATCGGATCTGCTCTAAGTCTCAAATTTTGCAAGGAGGCATAGATACATGAATTCTCCAATACTCAGAAATCGTTTTGGGAAATTCCACCCAAAGACAGTTTTATTAAAATAGTTATTATTTTTAATGGGACTCTAAGTCTAAACTTAGGAAATTAAAATAATTAATGGATATTAATCTAAACTGTGGGTGAATCTTCTAGAAGAAGGCGGAGATCAAGTCAATATGATCCTAGCCATTGATTAGGATCTAATATAGGTTGTTGATTGATCAATGAGAGGATTATAAGAGGAGGCTTGATGGGTACTTGGAGAACACACCAGAGGCAAACATTCAGTTACCCAAGTAAGATCAATTTTCTCACTGGTCAAAGTTCGGAAAGAGAAAATCGAATCAAAGGGAGAGTTGCAAGTGAGAAAGAGAAAGAGGGCATCAGCATCAGTCGAGAGTACAAAGCAACAAGACGCAGAGCAGGGACAGCCAGCACAGAAGTGTGACGCAGAAAGAGGCAGCGCAAGGCAGGTTGATGTTGGGACTGCGTGAGCAGTCTGGCTTGGGCCAATGTGGGGAACAGTGACGCAAAGGGACGCAAAGGGATTCAGAGCGCTGAGGAGCACTTCTCCTGGATCAGAAATTTGTTAGGAAGCATCTGTAAATTTTCTCACTTCTGTTTTGTTGGTTCTATATTGTGCAAGAGATTTTTGCTGAAGAATAATAAAGAAACCCTCATCTGCCGCAACGATTTTCCCACATTGGGTTTTTCCAAGGACGATTGTCCAAAAACAATTGTCATTGTGGTTATTCTTGTGTTGTTATTGCATTCGCTTTTAGAATTTTATTTGTGAAGACTGCAGTAGAATTTATTTTGATATTCATCATAAGAACACTGTGAATAACTTATTACTGATTTAATAAGTAGAAGAAATAATATTATCACTACAATAGGATTTCAATTTTGAAATTTTCACATGACGGATACGTCAACACAGAATGGATACCAGCTGATTAAGGGTGATATGGCAGCATGTAGTGGTGTTCAGCGGTGCACAGAGGTGTGCAATTGGGTGCAGTTGTATGCCAAGGGGCACAAAGATACATGGTTGTATACAATAGTGTACGAGTCTACACAATGGACTGGGGCAATGTTGCTCGTAGGGAGAGCTCTTGACGAGAATGACATGCATGCCATTAGGGTGGGCATACCCAGGTTTGGTGAGTGGGTCGGTCACAAGGTTGGTTGTGAGCGTCCATATGAATTCTTGATCATACCCATCTGAGCCCACGCATCTTTCAATCTCTAACATCACGTGTAGTAGAGGGGAGCCTTGTTGTGCCCAATTGATGCCCTCATTGTGGGTAGCAAGACTTGGGAGATTTTCCTGAGACGTCTCTATGAGATTCAGTGCATCAGGGACACGATAGAGATTCTCCAGTGGAGGAGCAAGGTGTGAAAATTTGGATGCCCAAATTCCTACTGCAACAACTAATTACATTTCTCCTATTTGCTAATTACTTAACCAAATTATTTATTGTTTCCTACAGTAAACACTGAAACGAATACACTGCAACCTTCACCATTTAAATAAAATATGGAAACAAGAAACTGAACAAGAAAGAAATACAACTCATCTACACAGTTATTTTTGGACAAATGTCCCCGAAAAAACCCAATGCGAGAAAACCAGTGCAGCAGCTCTGAGGGTTTTATTATTATGCAGTAGAAATTTCTGAATGCAATCTCTAGATGCCTTCTCAGCAATCCAGTTACAGAGAATATCACTAACAGAGAGATAAGTGAGGTTACCTCACACTATCACTGGAAATCATGGTTGATCCAGCCAATGAATGGATTGCCTCTAGTTGCCTCTGCGCAGTCACTGCGTCAGCCCAACATCACACCCTCTGGGGACAACGTCACCCGTTTAGCTGATCGATTTGTTGCCCAGGAATTTCGATTTGAACCTCCTGGTCTCACACCACGACTTCCAGCTTCTGCAATCGATTCCTTCAGCAAATTTTCAGATTCCCTCTTGGCTTCTGCGTGGCCCTGTGTCAGCCTCTCTAGCTCTGCATTACCTCTGTTGGATCTCTCTCTCTCTTCTCTGTTGAGTATTCCCTGACCGAAAAGGATTTCCCTTCGAATACTATCCCTGCCCCTCACTGCACAAGATCACTATCGAAAATCTCTCTGACCGTTGCTCTGTTTCAAAAAATTGAACTTTTGATCTCCCCTTAGTGTGTTCTCCAAGTGCCCCTCAAGCCTCTTCTTATATCTTTCTGTTGGACAACCAACTGCCCAAATTAACTTCTAATCAATGGCTTGGATCATTTTGGCTTGATCCTCGTCTTCTTCTAGAAGTTACACCCACAGTTTATATTACTACCCATTAATTATTTTAATTTCCTAGGTTTAGACTTAGGTTCCCATTAAAATAATTAATTATTTTAATAAATCTACGTCCATGTGGAATTTACCAAAATGATTTTTAGGTATTGGAGAATGCCCATGTCTAAGCCTCCCTGCAAATTTTAATACTTAGAGCACAGCTACCATAAATCAACACAGGGTTGGTGCATGAGTTGGCAGCCATAGGTTGGGGGATGAGGTGATCTTCAGCAAAGGTGGTATAGATTTCATCCCTGAGTTCACACTTAGGGAGATGATCATGGAGGAGAAACATGCCACTCCTTTTGTAAGACATGTCAGGATCCTGCATGAGCAGAGGATACCATGTACGACTGAAGCAGTTTTCCAAGCGGTGTTCGGACTCCAAACACTGTATTGGTACATTGTCAAGAGAGGGGATAACAGACTTAGTGATAATAATTAGCAGGAGTAGGACAGATCTACATGAATTGAGTTAATTGCGAGTATCAATTATTCGTCTATTGGCAGCATTCATGGAGTAGCTATATGGCACATGTGGTTTCCAACAACCATCGGTACTAAGCAGTGGCAGGCGACAAGAATTGGAAGTGGTAGGCTTCCAATCTGGCTATGGGATCCAGGGATCCATTGGGTCAGTGAACCACTTCTTTCCTAGAGGATCAGGGAAACAACAGCGATAGGACAGCATCTTCCTTGGGATACAGGTCAAGGATTGTCAGGATTATCACTTGGGCCAAGGGAGGCCTTCTCTGCTATTGTTTCGGCCAGAATCTGGACATGGATTGGTAGATTGTGGCCTTGTCGGGATGCCTTGGCAAGATAGACTTCAACATTGTAGAGTTGTCCCTTATGGTGTTTTGACGGAGGATTAAGGGAATGGATAACTCAACAACAACATGAGACGATCATAGTTATGACCAAACTAGCGTTGCATCCACATGGTGGTCTCACTTCGAGATTAGTATGGGACCCCAGAGCTACAGGGTTGAGCAGTTGGGTCACAAATTAGGGAGAGTGGGTCTCCACAAGGGAAGGTCACCCAGATCTTCCATCGGGCCTCTGTTTGGCAGCAGGCATTTCACTTCTCAAGGACATGTTGAGATGGGACAGCACTTCATGTGGGTGGCTATATGACCAATAGGAGATGACCGAGATTGACTCGAAAGGACAATGGATCTATTTTGTGAGACTTGAGTTGTACCTTCAGGAGTTAACAGTTGAGGTACCCAGGATCGATTCTTCAGCAGGACAGCTTTCCAAGGAGTTAACAGGGGCTTGGCAGTATCAAGGTACTATGTTTGTTGGCAGTGTGTGGGAGGTCTCTTACACCCATACTTTTTTGTATTGTGCATGGAGCGAGGGGTGCTTCACAATGAGCAGAATGACTTGGGATCCTGGTATTGAGGATTCCTTTATGATAGGATAGTGCAAGGATTCGCAGTGACTTAGTGGCACATTTGGGACCCTAGTATTGTTTGTGGTGACAGTTTGGGTCAACAAATATAGAGAGAAAGCTTGTACAAGCATTGCTAGAGGAAAAGCAATTTTGGGGAGGGAGGACTGTAATGTCCCCAACTTTTCTTCTACTATCTGACGAGGTTAGCGGAGAATCTTGGGGTTGTGCCAACAATTATAGGAGTGAGACTATACCATTGGTGGACCAGAGGTACCAATACTAGGAGATAAATGTTGTTATCCTAAGAAAAAGGGGACCAAGGGGTGTCTAAAAAGTCACTAACTAATTAAAAGAAAAACCCACTTTAGTGACTTATTGCACTCAAATTGTCAAAGTTCCAGGGAAGCAAAAATACCAACTTTTAGAACAAGGATCGGATCACATATCAACAGTCCATGTGTCATGATTATCCCATTCTGCAAGTTATATAATGTAAATTATCTTGGTAAAACCTTGAGTCTATGTAACAACCTAGGTAAGCCTATAATTTGATGATGAATTCTATCCTAGGAGGTTTTTTAACCTCGTTGATTACCTATGTTTCTAGACACGGCTAATCAGAAGAGTTTTTTCCCTCCAGCTTAAACCCCAAAGCTAAAGTGAAATTTATTGTCGAATTATTAGGTGAGTCCTAGTGTTTTTAGTCGAGTCTGACATAAAAATGGTTTGGAAATAATTTAAGCTAGTTGGCTTAATTATTTTATTACAAATCACTTGGTTTACTAGATCATATTATGTCACAAATGGGTTATGTGTCTTGATGGTCTAAGCCAAATGTGTATTCCCTCTTTGACTCTTATAAATGAAAATTCTTATGTCTTATTGATTTGGGGTAGCATTGAATGTGCTCTAGCCACGAAATTTGGTGGAGAGGTTGGAGCACATGAGATCTCCAATACCCAGAAAGGGTTTGGGCAGATTCTAAACAGATCAAGAGATATTAAAATAATAAATATTTTTAATACAGTCCCCAAGTCTAAACTTACGGAAAATAAAATATTAATGTGCATTAATATGAATCTGTGTTAGAGTGGTCCAAAAGATATGGATCAAGCCAAATCTAATCTTAGCCATTGATTAGGGACTCAATCTCGGCCATTGAGATGTCAACAGGAAAAGTATAAGAGGAGGCTTGAGGGTCACTTGCAAAACACACCAGAGTGATCAGTCATTCTATTCTCTAGAGCGGAGTTTGCTAAAAGAGATAGAATCAGTGATCATAAGAGCAGCTGAGCGGCATTGAGTACAGAGAAACAGAGAAGGCAGAGATTGTGCCGGGAGAGCAGCGCAGCAACCAAGGAGAGTGACACAGAGCCAACAAGGGCTCACACAGGGCCACGCAGAAGCAGCGAAGTGTTGCGCAGAGCACCAAAGAGGCCAACGTGTCTGATGCAAAGGCCCAGAAAGCTGACACAAGGCCTCTTGGGGCTGAACGCAAGCCAAGAAAGGCTGACAGAGGGCCAGTGTGAGACAGAGAGGGGCTGACGCAATCCAGATTGGGCAGACGCTGGGGTTGCAAAATAGTTTTTGCTGAGAAGCTACCGGGAGGATTTTCCGGGGTTTCAACCAGGAGATTTCTCTCAAACTGTGAGGTATAGCTGCTAAGGAAATTCTCTGTTGGGTAGGCCAGTGTCGGCACCTAGATTGTACTCTGATATTGCTTAATAAGAAAACCCTCAAATAGCTGCACCGTTTTTCCCGCATTGGGTTTTTCCAGGGACATTGGTCCAAAAACAATGGTGTCATGTGGTGCGTTTGTTCTTGTTTCTTTTAGTTGTTGATCTGTAATATGCTGAGCATGAAGTGGTGTTTATTTTCAGTATTTACTTTGTAAATAACTTGTTAAAGAAAAATAACAAGGTGTTTGTTCTTGTTTCTTTTAGTTGTTGATCTGTAATATGTTGAGCATGCACTGGTGTTTATTTTCAATATTTACTTTGTAAATAACTTGTTAAAGAAAAATAACAAGTAGGAATAAATCAGAAAAAGTGCATGAAGGGTTTCTAAACTAAGTAAACTTAGAAACTTCAACATGTATTAGAGGGTTGGAAAAATAATTAAATCCCCTCGTGTAAATTAATTAATTTTTCTGGCAAAATAAAATTAAATCCTAAGCCAGAAAATTAATTAATTAGAGTCAAATTTAAATTGTCTTAGGAAAATAAACTCTCCAAATGCCAAAATTCGTGGGTCTTAAAAGAGTCAATTTTTAAAGGTCTTCCACCTAGGGAATATTGTATATTTCAATAATATTTGGACCCTTGGACCTTGGTGGTTAAGTCAAAGTCAAATTTTTGAAGAAAAAACTCAAAATAATTAATTTTCAGTTAATTAAAATGGAATTAAATGATAAATTCGAAAATTCCGCAAGAATAAAAAATCAAAGGCCAAGATTAAAAAATCTTTAAGTGTTTATCAACAGCCAAGATTATTTTGACAAGGATCAAAGAAACTAGCAGTTATTTTTGCGTTTGGAGGGTTTATCTATAAATTAGAGAGTCAATTGAATCTCTATTCATCTTGATCTTTGGCTAGAATATTACTACTAAAGCAATTTTGTAAACTACTGTCCCGTTGGGAACTAATTTTTTTTCTATAATAAAAGACTTTGGAGTGCAACTCAAGGTGTTCTTGTTCGTTAATCTGTGGTATGTATTGACTACGGGCTTCCTATGTTGTTCTTCATGTGATTATTTTGAGATAATAAATAGTGTTCGCAGGTACTCAATCCTTGGTCTCCAAGTTCACAGATTATGGGCAAGGATCATTTTGCTTGGATCTCTAATTTTCATATAATGGATTGAATCTTCGCTAAGGCTATAGTGAGCATAAATTTTCTAAAGCATTTCTAGTCAATCTTCAAAGGAAAAATATTATAAAAATTATTCTCTCAAAATTCATTTAAACACCTGTTAACGATGCTGAACCCCCCAACATTCAGGGGATCACCCCAGTATGAAGTCCCAACTAGACCTCGCATCGTTTGGTGTGGGAGTCCAATCTGGTGTGATGGCTCGATTGCCATTATCTTAAAGATCTGCCTCAACTCTTGCTTGTCAGCACAGGAGAGTGGTCTACTTTGTCTTCGAGAAGTGAGGTTCGTGTGCCTAGTGAGTGTAAGTGTTACTTGTGTCAATGATTATTTCACTCTAGAGGGAGAGAGGGTGAGAGTGAGCCCCAAGTCGGTTGGGAGAAGTCCCAAATCTGCTAGGAACACGCAACACAATAGGACATGCACAGCTTCTGGCGAAACAGTCCACACAGATGCGGCAATCACAACACACAAGGGAAAATAACACGTATAACACTTAGCGGATTAGTCCGCACGAGTGCCACGATTGTTATAGCAAGTTTTACGTCAAAGGTCTATCTGATGTCAAAGAGAATAGTCTACACGGGCGAGACAGCGTTAACAACATATACAACACATTTCCATTAACATATGTGTATTACAACAAGTGAATTAGTTCATGTGTTAAACACAGGTTCAAGTAACATGCATTACAAGTGTTAAAGATTAGTCTTACAACAAATACAATACGTGTGAAAACGTGTTGGCCTGTTAGCAGGCTTCTAAATTAAGCGAAAGTTCCAAGACACATTGTTACACCATACATCACTAACCCCGTATGAGGGGCGTTGGAGCCACTGCTTACTCCTCAAAGAAAAGATAACAGACTCTCTTGGCTATGTAAGAGGAGCTGAGGTGAAAAGTTCTTTGCATGTACAAATGAGGGAGTATTTATAGCCAAGGGTAAAACTGACCCTTTGTGGTTGTTTGACTACCCTCATGACTGTTTGACTTCCATGACTTTTCGACTTTACATGACTCTACATACAACAAGTGGGTCTCTTGGACTTCCACGTTACATTACATTGATTGACAGTATGGCCCACAGCAGAGATGTATACGACATGACTAATGAAAAGACTCAACATGGCACTGGACAGTGCTGGTATATTCGTGTCCTTGTTGGTGTGCATGTCGAGTTGCAGTGCTGCTGAGTGATGGATGTCCCCATGGTATTATCACAGCTTCACCTCCGCATGGCAAAGTGCGCGGGGTCTTCGATGGTCGTTGGTTCGCTTGATGTTGCTTTTGCACATTGCTCCTTGTTTGTATGTTGGAAGGCTTGACAGGTTCGTTTGCTTGCGAAAGGTGTATGTTCGTCCATTGGTCCATCCATGAGCACATCTTGCATGTTTGCTCATCCGTTCGTCCGCGAACACATCTTTGCATGATCATCCGTTCGCGAGCACATCTCCTCACATGCATCGTTTGTTCGTCCATTGGTGTTCTGCATGTGCTCCCTTCGTTCATCCCATTCGTCAACACGCCAGGTTTGTTTGTGTAACCTGCAATTACTCATGACGAGACGACATCAAATCCAAAAACCTCATATTCTACCATGATGCATGATCATTTTGGATGCAGGTGACCGAGAGAGGTAGCAAGGTTGCGAGGCGGGATGGAGGCTTCGGGCACTGCTGATGAAAACTACGCAACAGTCATTGGGTGATGAAAATGGGCAATCCGAGTCGACAGTGACTATTCGTGAAGTATGGCTCAGCTAGAGGACAAAACTGCGCAATTTTTGGGGGGAACAGTCTGGGCTGCGGGAAGGCAAGGTAGGCAAAACCTGCATATTTTTCGGAACGAGCGGGCAGCGGAGCTTGACAACAAAATTTGCGCAATTTCTTGGAGGAACAGACTGGGCTGCAGGGAGGATTGGTAGACAGGATTTGCGCAATTTTATGGAGGAACGAGCGAGGAGATTGGCAGTGCACAATTCCTGGAGGGAACTGGCAATTAGCTGTTGGGTCACTAGCAGCCAATTGCCAGTTCCCTCCAGGAATTGTGTAGTTTTGGTTGCCAATATCCAAGCCTGTTCCTCCATAAAATTGCACAAATCCTGTCTACCAATCCTCCCTGCAGCCCAGCCTGTTCCTCCAAGAAATTGCACAAATTTTGTTGTCAAGTTCCGTTGCCCGCTCGTTCCAAAAAATACGCAGGTTTTGCATGCCTTGCCTTCCCGCAGCCCGGACTGTTCCCCCCAAAAATTGCGTAGTTTTGTCCTCCAGCCGAGCCATACCTCACGAACAGTCACTGTCAACTCGGATTGCCCATATTCATCACCCAGTGACTCTTGCGTAGTTTTCATCAGAAATGCCTGAAGCCTCCATCC
Source organism: Pinus taeda (assembly GCA_000404065.3). Taxonomy (NCBI): domain Eukaryota; kingdom Viridiplantae; phylum Streptophyta; class Pinopsida; order Pinales; family Pinaceae; genus Pinus; species Pinus taeda. Next base: position 119,240 of record APFE030951901.1, on the reverse strand, counting down.
CGTCTCGAAACAGAAACTGCACAATTCCTGGAGGGAACTGGCAGTCAGCTGCTGGAGCTTGGAAGCGAAAATTGCGCAATTCCTGGAGGGAACTGGCAGTCCGCTGTTGGGAGCTACTGGCAAGAAAAATTGCGTTGATTCTGGGAGGTCGGCCTGCTGATCACCTCTGCGCAAATTTCTGAGTTGAGCGGACTACTGGGCAGCAGAGGGCTTGCTCATGAAAACTGCGCAATTTTCTGGGTGAGCAGTCGGTCGACTGTCAGGAGGATTGGTTGGAAAATTGCACAATTTTCTGAAGGAGACAGGGACGGGTATTGGGTGTATGTCTGACCTGTCTGCGCAATTTCCTCAGTCAGCAGAGCAAGCAAGGTCAGCAGCCTCTACACAGAATTTGAGGGGAGTCAGTCCCGGGGTGGCTGTCGGGTCCAACTCTCCAGGTGGCCAGCATGAAGATTGTTTGAATTGCTTGCGGGCAACGCAGCTTGAAATGACTTGCTTGGTACTTATGCGTTGTTCTGGGTGGCAGTCAATCGAGTCGATAGCGGGGTGATGCTCCAGCTATTGGAGGGGAGTCTGGTGGTCAGAACTTCAGCAAAATGACTAAGTGTGTGAACGAGTGAAAGATGCAAATGTGATCTTACAAACACACACCCACATGACTTGACGACGAGACGACTCAAACCATCCAGACACACGCTCAACATGACTGACCGACGGTGTGAGCGACAAGCGCGACACTTGTGATTGATCGTTGATCGACCATGACGACACTTGCGCAACACTGAATGTGACTCCGTGTGTGAGTGCGACAGATGTTTTCATAGTGAACACAATGAGTACACACGAAGCAAAGACTTGGAGCATGACCAAACCATGGTCGCAAGCATGACTTTGACATCAACATGCAAAAGCTTGGGTGAAATGAACAAGCAAGGTGGATGCAAAGACTCACATGAGCTCACAAAGTGAACCCGAGTATGTGCAGTCATCAAATGAAACTCTCAAGGCAGGCTCCGGAATTGGGTGCGGGCCAAAATTTTGGAGGGTGGTTGAAGCCGCTACAACACTTGGCGACACACTGGTAGAACTCTAGCTTCTTTGTTTTGGCTCATTGGTAGCACAGGGCCTTGGTCTTTCGGGGAGTATTGAATCACTGTGCGGGTTACTTCGGCTTCCCCACTTACCCCATGCACATACATGGTTCAGCTTTTGCCAACTCAGTCAAACACAATCAAAAGTTCAACGTGATCACAGTGTTTCAAAATCGGGAAGGATAGTTTAGCTCGCGAGTTGAAGATTTTCAGAGTATAAGTTTTCATCTCTGGTGTTGCTCCGCTGCTAGCAGGCCTAGACAGTACCCCGGTGGAGTCACGCAGGAACACACGCATTGCTCCACTGCTAGCGAGCCTGGTTAGTACCCCGGTGGAGTTGCATGCTTCACCTCTCTGCACAGGAAGCCTTTCTCTTCTTTCGCCTTTGTATTTTTTCAAGAGCACTGTGCATAGGCACTTATTTGTTTTTGGGGCGGAAAAGGGATCCCGACTTATTGAGAGAAGAAGAGGTTGTTCCTTCAAAGAAGCATGTAAGACCTCTGACATAGGTTTTCTCGTTTAGATTTTCCCCTTCTCCGTTTCTACTAGTTGGATGAGCTTGGCCACACATAGCAGAAGGTTGAGTACATGCATGAGGCTTCCCAGTGTGGACACATGTTCATGGTTGGACCAAAACTTCCCTTGCAAACGGCTCGTATCTTCCGTCAAGACTTCATCGGCCGAAGGTTATAACTAAGCACAGAGAAGACAGACGCAAGATTGGCCAAGTGCTGCAGTGTCACAAGTCTCTTCAAATCTCAGCCACATACTCTATTCAAAAGCCAGAACGTAGTAGTTGGCAGCACTTATTTCCGGAAACAAAAATTGTAAGGTATCAAACAAATAAAACAAAACGTAAGAAAAAATAGCAAGCAAAGCAAACCAAATAAAAACAAAGATAGTAAGCAAGGAAAACAAAATGAAACAACAAACAGCGAGCAGACTATGCACATGGTACGGAGCGCGGCCCGGCCTACTAGAAGTAATGCTTGAGATCTTGACCGTTGACAGGAAGGTTGTCAATCTTCCCGTCAAATGATTGCAGACGGTAAGTGTGTGGGCCAAGCTTCTTGTGGACCAGTATAAAACTATCAGGTTTCGCTATTGGAATATGGTGGTATCCCGAAAGACCTTTAGATGAAGACAACACTATTGCTTCAGATACAGCGTGCGACATAAGCTTTAATGATGGCACGGGGTAGCTGTTTTTATTCCGGGAACGGTTCAAGTTTCTGAAATAAATGCATAAGCGAATTTCCCCGAATTTCTTACGTACATAACTTAAATTAGAAACCCATGTATGGTGAAGAACTTTGTAAGTAATCCAAACATCCAACAACTTAATCAATTCTTTATGTATAAGGAGTTCAAGCGACATATGTGTTTTACCCAGCTTTTGTTGCAATGGCTTGGCTCTTCCTTTGCTTGGAATACCGTGTTGGATTATTCGCGTGTCGTATGTACTCAGGTCATCATATGCCCATGCAAACACATCTTGGTACTGTTTAATCAAGCGAACCAAGGCTTGTCGTTGCTGTGGTGTGCAGTTTGCACCGAGACTAAGTACCTTCGGATCGTGATTGGTTCCCAGGTTGCTCTGTTCGTTCGTAGTCGTGGATCTGTGGGTTCTGTTGTTTTTGGGCCCTTGACAAAAATTCTGCAAACCATAGAGCTTGTTGAGATAAACCCCACCCTTGGGAATGGGATTGCCTTTCTTGCCCTGAGCTGTAGATTTCAAGGGCTGCTCATGCTTGCCTTCATCAATTGTTGTGTCCTTGAAAGCATCAACATTGTTCGCAAGGTGTAGTATCACTTTGAGTGCGACCAAGTTGAGGCTGAAGGTCCTTTGTAAGTCCAACACGAGTGCTTCGTACTCAGCAACGTTGTTTATGCACTCGAACATCAAGCAGCTTGAAATCATGCAATTCCTGTTGTTTTGGGCGACCGAGATATACCCGGTCCTTGAGATGTCATGTGTCTTTGAATCGTCAAAATCCATGGCCCACAGCTTGTTTGTACACGAACCATTTGACATGATAGTACTGTTTCTACTGCTACTATTGGTACAATGCACTATACATGTTTCACTACCATCAGTTGTGTGAGGAAGGAGTACCAACTGCGTGTCTGGTGGGGTTGGAGTTGGCCGTGCAGGATAACACTCCAATGTTGTTTCTAGGAGGCAGTTGCCAAACATGAGTTTTGTGAAGGCCAACGGTTCATTCTCGTCGTTAAAGGGAGTGACATTGTGCTTCATATACCTCTCGGACACTACCCGGATTTGGTTGCATTTGCCCTTGTATGGAAGCCACATGTGCGACCAGTCTATAGCAAAATATCCGTCCAGCTTGCTGGACTAGTCTCTGCTGAGTAGTAGACCGTATGCTTCCGGTATGTCCACAACAACTATGTTGATATGCATTGGTGGACTCGATCGTCATGAGATAGTCAGATGATCATGTCTTGTAGTTCACCAATGGCTGGTACCGATGTTCGATCAACTTGGATGATCCGTGGGAATATCTCGCACCATTGTGCATTGATCTTTTTCGCAATGGAGAGCGGCATGACTTTGGCTGTCGCGCCAGAATCAACCAAGCAATTGTGAACATTGCAGTTAAAGTCTTCAAATGATAGCAGGAATGGAAGGCAACCTGAGTTTGCTTCTTCCATCCGGAGTGCGTTGAGCACAGTAGAAAGTGATCCGGGAGGTGTGCTTGCTCCCTTGCTAATAGAGGTTGTGTTGTCCGTTGTTGTCTGTCCTAATGCGCGTCGTAAGATGTCTTGCTGACTCTGGATCTTAGCTAACTCGAACAAACTGATGTTTGCTCGAGTTTTCTTCATGTCATCTACAATGTTGTAGTCCAGAGGTGGAATACCCACCGAGGTGTCCAGGGCAAGGCTGATGTTCGCATTGTCCGGCGGAGTGTTTTGCAGTTTGCTGCTCATGGAGGTACTCTTGCCCGCCACTGTCTTCCTAGACTTGTCTTGTGTTTTCTGCTTTGGGGTGGCCAGTGGATTAGCCTTCCTCATCAGCAGTCTCATTTTTTCTTGTACTTCCCCAAGCGTAAGGGGAGCCCCTTTACTCCTAAGATTGTAACAATTAGTTTGTCTTGGGGGTTGCTTCTCGATGTTTGTCTTTTGCATTACTTGCGAGCACTGAAATGCGTTCACCACATGCCCAGAACTTGATGCTTCATCAGGTGCAATACCTTCGTCATTATCTTTGTCATTCGACTGCTCCTGCATACTGCTCTCTGCATTGAGTGTATGATTGCATATCGAGTTTGCGACTCACTTCTCATCCGAACAGAAGTTCTCTGGGTGATGTTCTTCATGGAACGAACAGCACTCGGGATCTGCTTATTGATCGACATTGAACACAGAGCTTTGCACAGTTTTTTGAGCGGACCAATTGTTGCCTGATGAGTTGCTTCCCTATCTCTGTCTAGGCGGATCGGTACTTGCAGATGTGTCTGTTTTCCATTGTTTAAGCTCGGACACTTCCATTGTTAAGTTCTTGACGAGGCGAGTGAGGGTTTCAATAGCATTTGCTTCCTTGCCTCTACCCTTGCTCGCCATCGCTTGAGACTTCCTGCTCGCGTCTCTGGATTCCTTTGTTGGTTCATCATCCTTGATGACTCCAATTGCGTGCAAGTCTTTTTCAACAACAATAGCCTCTTCGCAGTTTTCCAAGAGTGTTGGTTTCGCAGCTCGCTTGACAAACTACGGAATGTTGGTCAGCAGTGCGGATGTGTAGTAATCAACAGTGATGGAGTCATGAGGTTTGGTGTCCGCCGCAAATTTGTTCAATATGCGTATAAACCTCTAGTTGAAGTCTTTTACCTTTTCTTTCCCCTCCATCTTCAGGCTACCCAATTCTTTCAGTAACATAGCTGGGGTCTTATCATCAACAAAATTTTCAAGGAACATGCATTTGAATGCACCCGAGTTCTGTATGGAGTTTGGTGGAAGGCTATGATACCATGCAGCTACGCGACCGTCCAAGGTAGATGGGAACAATTTACAAGCTACATGGTCATGTCGTACCTCAAGGGTTTGCAGTTGCATGTGGAAGTTGTCCAAATGATCTTCTACCTTCAACATGTTGTCAGGGTTGAACTTGATGTTCATTCTCTCTGTTTGCTTCAGCACCTTGTGCAAAACAGCCAGGAGAGCCAACGGTCCCTGAGTCATCCATTCCAAATTTGGGTCAGCCATCTCTTCTTCTTCTTCATCCTCTTCCTCTCTTTCAGAATCTGACGGTTCCGGCTCTAAGTCCTTTGATTCATCTCCACCTCTGCCTCCTCCGATGCCTTCCCCTCTGCCTCCAGTACCGGAGTCTAATCCCAAGATCATAAGGGTGTCTCGTTTGCCTCGCCGGAAGACCGGAGGTTCCTCCCTGTCTTCAATAGCTTTTGTCAGACCTTCGAGTGTGGCAAGGACTGCTTCTTCCACTGATGATACAACAACCCTGTAGGAGTGGCTTTTGGCTTTCTTGATGCGTATGGAAGATGTTGTATGCCTGGGATCAGTCTGACTGCTTTTGCGAACTTGAGAGTGATGGGACGGATGGAGCGAAGGTGGTGATATGGAATTTCATGCTCAGTACTGGGATGTGAGGAGTAACCAACTGTAGAGTCGCGTGTAGGTGAGAGGGAGTGCGAGTTACTGCATGATGACTTGGGAAATGCAGCGTTGCACATTTTGAGCAAAGTGTTGGACCTCTTGATGACTTGAGCAGTTGAGATACATCTCGGAGCACACCTAAGAGCCAAAACGTTGGGCTTCTCTTGCCTAGCATGGAGGATGCTTGATGTGTGCCAGTGGACCCAGCATGCCCCCAGGCTAGCCTTGACAGTACTTGATGGGCATGCCATGATACAAGGCCCATATGAGGATGGCCATCATTAGGATGATTGAGGAGGGCTTGTTGCACCTCATGATGCCTCAATGCTGGAAAGAGGAGGCACCATGTTGCTCACTTGACATCCATGGAGATGACATGCGGCAGCCACAATTTTGACTTTGGACCCTTGGAGACGTTTTGATGCATGATTTGGGAATATTCCTCAAATGGAGGATGGTCATGATGCTTGGAGGCATTCTCAACCATGTATTTGCCTTGATGGAGCATTTGGAGCCCAAAAAGGGCATGATGCCAATAATGTTTTATCCCTACGGCTCACACGTGTGGGCTTATAATAGAAAATTATGTTGTAAAAGCTAGTGCAACGCTATTAACCCTAATTTACTTTTTGTCCACTCAATCAAACTTGTGTAGGGGCTTCTTAGTTGGACTATAGGTGAGGTAGACCTCATATAAATAAAAGGTCACCTCACTCATTAGTTCATCATCACTTTTGGATTAATTAGGCCTCTTCTAGAGTTCCGGCCTAGCTCTTGTGTGAAAATTCCTAAACCGGAATCCCTACTGCAACAACTAATGATATTTCTCCTACTTGTTAGATTTACATGAACAAGTTATTTGTAGTTTCCTACGGTAAATATTGAAATACATACATTGCAACCTTCACTTAATTAATTTATATGTGGAAACAAGAGACTGAGAAAGAAAGAAAATACAACACAATAACACCATTATTTTTGGACAAATGTCCCTGGAAAAACCCAATGTTGGAAAACCGGTACAACAGATATGAGGGTTTTACTATTATGCAGTAGTAAATCTGAGTACAATTCTTGGATGCTCAACTAGCAATCCGATACAGAGAGAAATCTGGACAAAACAAATGGTGAAGTGTTCTCACCCTGTCACTACACTGAACTGGAGCCTCTGCATACCCTTTGCATAGCCTCTGCAGAGAACTGTGTCACTCCCACGCAGTTCCTCTGTCACCCCTGCTAGGTATCACGTTGCTCCTCTGGATCCTCTATTGGCTAGAAAATCTGAATCTCTGCCTCTCGGTCTCGCACCTCGGCTCCCGGCTACTGAAACTCGATTTCCTTAGTAGAAATTCGATCTCCCTCTAAGGCATGTGCTGCCACTGCGTCAGCTCTGTGTGGGCCAGTGTTTGCCTCTCTTTGGACGTTTTTTTTCCCTCTCTTTGCCTCGTACTCTTTGGCCCAGGAAAACTTCTTTCGGATACTCACTGCCCCTCACTGCAAAATCTCACTTTGAATCTCTCTCTGGCAGCTGCTCTGCTTCAGAAATTCGATCTTCTGAACTCACTCGATGTGTTCTCCAAGTGCCCATCAAGCTTCCTCTTATAATCCTCTCGTCGATCAATCAACAGCCCAGATTAGATTCTAATCAATGGCTAGGATCATATTGACTTGATCTCTTCCTTCTTCTAGAAGTTTCACCCACAGTTTATATTAATACCCCTTAATTATTTTAATTTCCTAAGTTTAGACTTAGGGTCCCATTAAAAATAATTAATTATTTTAATAAAACTGCCTTCAAGTGGAATTTCCCAAAACGATTTTTGGGTATTGGAGAATGCATGTGTTTAAGCCTCCCTACAAATTTTGAGGCCTACAACACATCTGATGCTACCCCAAATCAACATCTTGTACCTCGCTACTCCTGTGGAGATGTGATCATTGTGGATTTTTGCTACAAGGGACTAGTCCTCGTTGTGGACATGTCATTTTCGGATAAAGAAGGATTGTTCATTGATAACTTGTATTTTTCTTGTTGAATAACTTTTATGGTTATTGTATGTGATGTATCTTGCAAGAGTTTCTAACTTTCTATATTCCATGTCTAAATGTTTGTCTTTATATGAAATTCTTGGTGAAAGCATGCTTTAATAAAGAATCTTGAACTTCCCTTGAGAAGCTCCTAGAAAGTTTTTCCCTTGTTTTTATCCCTGTATTGAATGATAGCTATGGTTTTCCCTTTTTCCCTTCCAGGGTTTGATATTTCCATGGTAAAATTTCCCTTAAGACTCCATCGACCAAGTAGTTAGCAAGGATTGGCATCCATATTGATGGCCAAAATTAAAATTTTCAAAATATCTTCTTTTTCTTCTCTTCCTAAATTTTCAGCCCTAAAATTACACCCCTAAAATTTCGAGCTTTCGGCCCTTTGTTGAAGAATGTAACTAGTGTTGGTCATTGTAATTAAGTCATGATGTAATGTATTTGTCAAAAAAATATATTTTTTTATTGTAAAAAATTGACTTAATAAAGCATGGGTTTCGTGCTTGGGTCATTGGTCAATAGGTCAAAGCACCCATTGTGTGCTCTAGGATTTTTGTATTAAGTCAAAATTCACATTCATTATGTAGCAAACCCTTCTTGGGCTTATTAGGTCAAAGAAAGAAAAATGTGTTATGTCTTATCCTCCTCCATCAAGTCAGCTCTTGCCTCATATCAAGTCGACCTCCTCATCAGTCTAGTCAGCCTCATGAAGGGACACGTCCACCTTACAAGAAGACTATATACAGGAGCATTTGACTTTGTGAAGATGAGTAATTTAATTTGCAATTTATTTTGGAAATAGAATTTCGTAGAAAAGGAAGAAATGGCTACTTATTAAAGAGAACGAAAGAAGGATGAAAGGGATGCTTGTGAAAGAGAATGACAGAACTGAAATTCTGATTGCAGGAGCCGAAGGTCAAGTTTCTTGAAAGATTGTTTGATGTCGATTTATGAAGAAATGAACCAGAAGGCTGACTTGATGGAGTGAAGTCTTGGTCAAAAGGTCCTGGATATGTCTCAACTTGATTTGATTCTATTGAAGAAAACTTTGACTAGGTTTTCCCCTCAAGGAGGGGTTTTGCCCTGGCTTGGAGCCAATCTTTGGTGTCTCTATTGTTTGCATTGTGATCTTCTTGTTTGGCATTTGTATTGAATAATAATGACGAACTATTATAATAGAAAAACAAGCACATGTCAAAGTATAAGAGAAATCATTAATAAAACCCAATCATGCACTGCCCTAGATTTCTCAACACCCTTAAGGAAAGCCACTAGGGTTAAGGCTTGATGCCAAGTTCAACTATGGCATGAGCATTGAGCTGCTTGGAGGATGTTCTACTTTGTCGAGCCCTAAAACATCAAAATCTAGCAATTTGCATGGTTGGAAATCCCTCCCTTGGGCTGACCTCATCAACCCTAGGCAGTTCTAGGGCTGGAAAAAACCCTAATTCTGCACTAAGGCTTCAACTAAGGGTCAATTGAAGGTTTATGGATCCTGTTGTTGATTATATCCTTATAAAAAACCTTTCCTCTCTCCTTGTATGCCTAGTTGTGCTACCTTTGAGTCATACATCAAAAACCCTAGGCTAGAAGTCCTTTATAGGCTGTTTCTAAGATATGCTATTCCTTGTCTACTATGATTGAGCCTTGTCCTTAGCCAGTCTATCTTGGGTAAACCTATTCAATTGTCGCCTTTGAACCCTAGACCAAGAATATCCTTTAGGTAACCTAAATTGGGAAGCCTCCCGTGTGGTAAAATTCCAGAAAAGAGCAGGAGATGGATTGCTGAGGTGACAACGGCATCCACCTCATCATTGTCCCTTGGTTTGGTTCTCATCTTGTGAGGCCTGTCACAAGACCTGCTAAATTGTGAGGCAACATGGACCATGAAGGGTTCGAGGACAACAACAAAAAAGTCTGCTCCCAGTGCTCAAATAGACTGCAGTAACTAGACCTGTTTCTATGAGTTTGTTCACTGTAAAATTTGTTAAAAGCCTTGTTCTGAAAATGGACACAAATGAAAAGCTAACCACCTGGATTCACTGCTCCTTGTAATGGTAAAAGTTTCCAAGGAAACAACCCCTGAAGGGTAGGGAATATTCACCTGTTGACAATAATGGGTTTGTCACTCCAGTAGCAATAATCACGTCAACAGCAACATATGTAGAGTATTGGTGACCAGTCCTGTCTGCTTCCAACAAACTTTCCAAGTAGACTATGGCTTTTTTAGTTGAGATGGAAGGGTAATTTGGCAAGCATTATGAGAAGGGAAAAAGCAAGGAAATTATTTATCAATTTATCATTGATGAAATGTTGTATAATTCATAGAAGAATAACTGAAATATATAATACACAAGAATAAACCTATAAAATAAAGTTTGAAGATATACATTACCCCTTGGTGCAGTCCATGTGAAGCCATAAGCATAAGCTTTGAACCATCTGACAAGTTTGCACCTTTCAGTGTCACACTGTCATCTAGAATTTTACCTGTTGCAAGATTTTATAGCAAGCTCATTTAACAAACTTTTAGTATAATCCAACACTTCCGAATAAAAGGTTATGAGATTAATGCAAATCCTAATAAACACATAAATTATGTTCATAATTCTATCATGATCAATGGAAGAAAACATTAAGATATCATGATCCTCAAGATTTAGTTGTATGATTGAGATTCTAGAAGATGCTCAATTTTCCTGAGAATCCCATCCCGTTTGTAATGACACTAGTCTCATCTGATGATACATGTGAGTCCTAATCCTTGGAGATAATAAATTAAAAGAGGGGAAAAGATAGTGAATTTTGCTGAAAAAATCAATGTTCAGTTTATTGTTTGACGAATGCATTTCTATGAACTTATTTATCATGACAAAGTCAAAAAGTACAACAGAATTTACATAAAGGCTAGAAAAATGTGCATAAGGCATGTGCTCCGGATGGAGGCAGAACCACACCAAGTTGAGTTGATTCACGTGTACAACTGAAAAATTATTGCACAGCCTACTCTTATTCCGTATAAAAAATGGAAACCATGCAGACTCTAATGCAAATCAAACTAAATAGTAAAAACAATGGAACAGAACAAATATTCAATAGTAGTCCCAAAAGGACACTGGATACAAGAATTATTTAATTGTGCAAGAAACCTGTAGACTCAACACTCCTACAAGAAATTTAACAATAAAACATGACCCAAAATCAAAGGTATAGATAGAAATACTTTGACAAAATACACTGAGCAAAAAGTGAAAATAAAATTCATGATTAGGTTAAAGTCTGAACGCTTCATATTTTACATACAAGAGCATAGACAGGTATGCACATAGAGAGAGAGAGAGAGAAATCATTGATTCATTATTCAGCGATGCAATGTCCCGCTACATAATAGGAGAGGAAGGAGTGTATTACATAACTCCCATATACCTAATCTTTTAATAACTACATTTAATAACTCATGATTCCATCGCTTTATTAAAAATTCTCTAAGCCTTTATTACACGTCTAAAGTATGTCCACATCCTAAATATGAACATCATATCTAACATTTTCCCATAATGGTCAGATCACATAAAATTATTTGTTCCAAAACAAAAACAAAAATCTTTGACAAGCAAGATGCGTGCAGCCCGCTCCAAAATAAAGTCTTCAATCAGCCACTAGAAGTGCATTGTATCTGGCAAGGTTGATTCACTACTTCATTTTCACCCTCCCTGAGGGTCTTCCTCTCTTCATGAAAATCAGAAAATACAGCATAATAAATAAGCTATTTCCTCCTTTCCCTAGGTTTTCTCCTATAACTATCAACTTCTCCATTTTCACCCTCCCTAAGGATCTTCCTCTCTTCATGAAAATCAGCAAATACAGCATAATAAATATGCTAATTACCTCTTTCCCTAGGTTTTCTCCTATAACCATCAACTTCTCTTCACCATGCACCAGTCAAAAGTTCAAAACAACTCCCATTCTTCCACACCCATAGCAATAGTCTTCATGTCATATTACACAAAATTACTTGTTCCAAAACAAAGACAGGATATTTGAACAAGCAAGAAGTGCACTATATACAGTGAGGTTGATGAAATACAACTAATGTCACCATCCCTTTATTTGACTGTTGAATCATTAGTCAAATGAGATCCAATATTTGGCTGAATCGTCAGTGTTTCCACCATCGACATTGAACTTGATTTGTTCACAAAAATCACCTACTCGGACCTCCACATCTTGGTAGTTCAGCATTCCAAAGTTCTTCTTTTGCTTCTTCAGGTGTTAGTTTGTGTAGCTCGGACAAGTGTTCTAGTCTCAGTTTGTGTCTATGAGGCTCGCCGCTAGGGAACACATTTTCTCCAATACACAGAAATGGTTTCGTGAGAAAAGGCCTTGATCAAATTTAATTAGGCAGGTAATTAATGTTCCTAAGTTTAACATAGGGAAATAGCTTAATTAATCAATATTAATTGGGGTACTTCAATTTTCTTCTAGAGACTTCCAAAAAAGTCACTTGAAGGAATCAAGATGATCTTAGCCATCGAATGAGATTAGATTATGGTCGTTGATTCGTCAACGAGAGATTATACGAGGAAATTGATGGGCATTTGGAGAAAACACAAAGACACAGACTTGCAGTGATAGCAAGGGCACAGAGGCAACACATGGGCATCAACAGAGAGAGATCAGCAGTGGTTGGAGACAAGATTACCGAAGAGATTCTTCACAACAATTTCCAGTGTCAACTGGAGATCGCTTTTTCTACAGAAAGCGGTTGATTTTCCAGTGGTGCGAATTTACCCTAGTTGCAGTGCGAATTTCTCACGGAGGTCAAAGTATCGAAGCAAGGGGAATTTGCAGGATAGATTGATTTGCACAAGAGGATTGATTTGCCATTGGAGATCGAACTTCCAAAGGGAGGCAGAGTTGTTCCTCAACAGTGCGAGTTTGCTAGTGTGAGGGTCGCACGTGTGAGCCAAACCGAAGCTAGAGGGAGGCTGAATTGCTCAAAGGAGGTCGCGTTGAGTCTTGGAGGTGATATCAACTTGCAGAACATATCATAATATTTTGTCGAAAGTTTGCTATTTTACGGCAAACGATTTTGTAATTTTCTCCATCATAGGTTTGCTAAAGAATAATAAAATAACTCATCTATAGAACTAGTTTTCCGTTCGGGGCTTTTCCAGGGACATTTGTCCAAAATATTCGTGTCCATTATTTGTGTGTGTACTATAACTTTCTCAATTCCTGTGGTTATTTATTTTTTAGTGAAGTTGCAGTTGTGTTTTATTTAGTATTTTCCACAAGCTAATTGCAGAAGACAAATAATCTAAACATTTAGGTGAATAACAACCAGTAATTGCAATAGTAATCAAAATTTCACATGGTATCAAATCAGATCTGAGGGCAAAAGAAGGATTTGCATAGGCACAGGAAGAGAAATCCAAGTGTTTTAACCTAGTTCGAGTTCTTCAATTTATTCTCCAAGTTTATTTGAGTTTCACTATATTTCTAGAATTTCCAAGATGGCCAAAGTAGGTTTAAGAGATTAGGACAGGTTGGATGGAGCCTCCAACTTTAGCGCGTGGAAAACCAAAGGGTCATTCCTTTTGGATAAGTATGGACTGAAGGAATATGCGAAGAATGTGATTTTCATATCAACAAATCCACATTAGCAAACCACCTACAAAAAAAAGAATATCAAAGCGAAGAGGATTATCCTTGATGGTGTCAAGGACCATATTGTTCCACATATCGCAAAGAAAGACACAGCGAAGCAGTTGTGGGACGCCATAGTAAAATTGTATCAGAATCCTTCAAAGAACAAGAAGATGATTCTCAAAGAGAAGTTGAGGACCATCAAGCAGGGGAAAGGAGAAGACATGGCTTCTTATCTCACCAAAGTCTTACTTGGCAGAGATGAATTGGTTGCAGTAGGAGACAAGCCTAACACTGAATGGGTTTTCCAAGGAATAGAGTATGCTCGTCCAAGTGATTTTTGAGCGAGATGCACTTCCAAGAAGGGATCGCCTATGGAGTGACTTCACTTAGGAGGAGTTTAGGCTCAGCTTGGCCAATGGCACCAGTAGTAGCGACAAGGCAACGAAGGTGGAGAAGGAACAGGAAAATGTCGCCCTACCAGAAATGGGAAAGGAGAAGAAAGGATCCAATAAGGGAAAAGGCTCAAAAGGAGAAAAGAAGATGAAGGACCTACCAAAGGTCAAGTGTTATGGCTGTCATGAATTTGGCCACTATGTCAACGATTGTCAATAGAGGAATAAGAAGGGCAAGAAGCAAGTAGCAACTTCAACAGATGCAAATGAGCGCTACAGCAAAATGGAACAGGTATTCGCATTGATCTCTTGCCTATCTAGCTCAACTTCACAGGGTGCCTGGTATATAAACAGTGGAGCGTCATTCCATGTGAAGGGAGTTAGAGAGTACTTCTCCAGTTACAAGGAGTTAGAAAGTACTTCTCCAGTTACAAGGAGGAGGATATCAGATTCCATATTTAGATGGAGAACAAGTCCAAGTGAAACTCGGTTGTTAGAAGGATTGTTCTATTTCAGAGGGAGAATGGCAAGGCGATTCTTATTCATGATGTGTTGCATGTGTCAGGCTTAAGGATAAACTTGATCTTTGTATCAGTCCTTCAGGACAAAGGATACGATATTATCTTTAGAGGGGCACAAGTGTTGTTGAAGCACAAGGATTGGAGGTCAGCGATAGCACTTGGAGTGAGGAGTGGCAAGTTGTATAAGCTGCAAATGGAAACTCCGAAGGTAACAGGCTGAGGGATCGGGGGGGCTATAGCATAGGAGGATGGGCCATATTCATCATGGAGCACTCAAACTGCTTCTTAAGAGAGTGACAAGTGTTCCAGAGGTGAGCACAGAGCACGATGATGTGTGCAAAGGATGTGTGTTGGGGAATTTTGCAAACACGTCTTTTCTGAGTGACAACAGATCGTAGGGGATACTTTACTTCGTGCATTTAGATATATGTGGGCTAATGTTGACAAAATCTCCCAGGGGATACAAGTACTTTGCGACTTTTATTGATGATTTCTCCAGGAAGGCCTAGATCTATTTCTTGAAGAGCAAGGATGAGGTCTTCAGTCGCTTTCAAGAGTTTAAAGCTCTAGTTGAGAATGCAATAGGTAGAAAGATCTGAACTCTTCAATCAGGCAACTGAGGTGAGTACACCAACAAAGAATTCCAGGAGTACTAAACCAAGGCAGGAATCAGGAGAAAGTGGACGGTTCCTTACAACCCACAACAAAATAAGGTTGCCAAGAAGAAGAACTGATTTATTTCGAAGGCAACAAGAGCAATGTTGTATGACTAGGATCGCCCACGATATCTACGGGCAGAGGCATGTAGTACGACAGTCTATATACAAAACAGGGTCCCACATTAAGCGCTTGGCAAGATGACACCCGAGGAGAAATTCACTAAGAAGAAGCCAAATGTCAGTCATTTTAGGATATTTGGTTGCCTAGTGTATTGTCACATTCCAGGAGAGACACATTTGAAGTTGGATCAAACTATAGAGCGAGGTTACTTTGTTGGCTATAGCAAAACCTTGAAGGCATACAAGATCTTCATCCCAAGGGCCAAGAGGATTATAGTTAGGTGGGATATCAAGTTCATGGAGGACAAGGGGTATAGGAGGTCCAGAGAATTGCCAACAGTTGAAGAACAAAGTGAACAACCTGCAGAAGCTCCTAGAGTTGAGTAGCAGAATGAAGGGCATAACAAAGCACGAGTTCAGGTGCGAGTGCTCTTGAGGCCTCACAAAGCATGGAGCAACAGATGTAGCAGATTAGGGAGCTGCATCAGGAGGACATGGAGGTGGACATTCCTAACTCCACTATTGGCAGGAGGAACTGTGAGGTTCAATAGACACTCAGGGATGCTCAAGAGTTTGTGGGGACTCCTAGGACAGGCAGGAGAGAGCGGAGACAACCAGAGAGCCACATTGGCTACAAGGCATTGGTCAGTGAGTTGGTAGATAGGGAGTCCTCAAACTACAAGGAAGTCGCACAACAGCAAGTGTGGCAAGATGCAATGGTTGAGAAGTATTCCTCAATCATGCAGAACGATGTATGGGAGCTTGTACCCAGGGCGACATATAGGGCAGTAGTTGAATCACATTGGATCTATAAGATCAAGCATAGTGCAAATGGCAGCATCAAGAAATACAAAGCTAGGTTTGTGGCCAAGTACACTTTTATACGAGTCGTGATCTCATAAGCAACACATAAGGGATGGTAAATCCATTAGATGGATGTCAAGGCGACGTTCTTTAATGGTGAACTGGAAGAGGAGGTGTACATTGAACAATCGGAGAGCTTTGTGGCACACAACAGAGAGACCCATGTGTACAGGTTGAAGAGAGCTTTGTACAAACTCAAGCAGACTCCTAGGGCACGGTATGAGCACATCGACAGACACTTGCGGGGCATGGGGTTTGTGAAGAGTGAGGTGTATGCTAACCTCTACTACTTGGTGGTCAGGGGATATTTCTCATTATTGTCCTATAAGTGGATGACTTGTTCTTGACAAGTTCACTAGGGCTCATCAAGGAGTGCAAGAGGGATCTTGCAGCTAAGTTTGAGATGAAGGATTTGGGGCTCATGCACTATTTTCTAGGCATGGAGGTATGGCAGACAAATGGCGAGATTCACCTTGGACAAGGGAAATATTGTATTGAGATCCTGAGGAGATTTGGGATGGAGTGCAGAGCCATGTATACACCCATGATCACTAATTGGAGGAAGATAGATGCATCTAGGGACAAGGATGTGGGCCCCACCTTGTACTGGCAATTGATAGGCTCTCTCATGTATTTGGTCAACACTAGACCAGATATATTCTATGCACTAAACTCTCTTTGTCAGTTCATGGTGGAGCCAAAGAGAGTGCATTGGACAGTGGCAAAACATGTGCTGAGATATTTGTGGCACTATCGAGTATGGGATCAGATATTCTTGAGGTGATGGTGTCAGGTTGGGTGGCTATACTGATGCAGACTGAGTAGGAAACATAGTGGATGGGAAAAGCACTTCAACGTGGCAGAAGCCCGTGGCACTCAGTTCTGCAAAGGCAAAGTACATAGCAGTGATCATGGCTACATGTGAGGCTATATGGCTTCGTAAGCTACTAGTAGCCTTGTTTGGTCAAAGGATTGAGACCACGATAATACACTACGACAATTAGAGTTGCATCAAGTTGTCAAAATCTGGTGTTTCACGACATGTCCAAGCATATAGACATCAGATATCACTTCATAAGGGATTGTATGCAATGCAAGATAGTCTAGATATAGTATACACCTACAGATGAGCAAGTAGCAAATATACTAACAAGGGCTTCAGAGAAGGCGAGATTCATCTTCTTCAAAGACAAGTTGGGTGTTATGCAGAACACCTTCCTCGCTAAGAGGGTGTGTTAGTTTGTGTAGCTTGGACAAGTGTTTTAGTCTTAGTTTGTGTTAATGAGGCTAGGGAACACATTTTCTCCAATACCCAAAAAAGGTTTCGTGAGAAAAGGCCTTGATTAGATTTAATTAAGTAGTTAATTAATTTTCTTAAGTTAAACTTACGGAAAGAGCTTAATTAATCAGTGTTAATTGGGGTAAATTGATTTTCCTCTAGAGACTTCCAGAAGTCACTTAAAGGATTCGATTGAAATTATATGATGGCCATTGATTCATCAACAAGAGATTATAAGAGGAAATTGATGGGAATTTGCAGAAGAACGAAGACACAGATTCATAGTGATAGCAAGGGCATCAGCAGATGCCAGAGAGAGATCAACAATGGTTGGAGACAAGATTACCAAAGATATTTTTCACAACGATTTCCAATGTCAATTGGAGATCGATTTTTCTGCAAAGAGAGGTCGATTTTCCAGTGGTGTGAATAGCTCTAGGCAGGGGTGCGAATTTACCCTAGTTACAGTGCGAGAAAAAGAAAGAAAAAAAAAGACATTATTGTGGCCCCTCGACAGGAGAAAAAAGACAAGGCATGGAGCCATTATGAATGTGGCGAACAGGAGTATTTTGGCAAATATTGCAAGAAGAAGATAAAATTCAAGAGGACCTAATATTCAGGAAGTAATTTGGTATATTATTTCTCTTTCTTGATTTCAAACATGTATATTTATTTATTATGAATTTCTATATATATTATTAGTATTATCTATGACGATGAAAAAACCGACAATGGCATGGTAGCCAATTATGGAATGTGGCGAACAGGAGTATTCTCTGGCAAATATTGCACAGAAGAACGATCTCAAAATTCAAGAGGATTCATGGAGTGAAAGAATACCTAGATAATGTTCAAGGGCAAGCTACAACATGCCCTGAAGTTGATGCAAATAATAGATAGGTAATGCTAAAGAGAATTGAAGAATTTCAAATAAAAATGCCAG
The DNA here is from genome assembly GCA_000404065.3 of Pinus taeda. Taxonomy (NCBI): domain Eukaryota; kingdom Viridiplantae; phylum Streptophyta; class Pinopsida; order Pinales; family Pinaceae; genus Pinus; species Pinus taeda. The sequence continues at coordinate 101,050 of APFE030951901.1, read as the reverse complement.
GGGAAAAGAGATGGATTGTGAGATAGGGATAAGGAGAGGACTCGCATCCCAAAGCTACCCTAGTTTTGAAGGCTCCACTAACCCTAACATATCTTAAGGATCCCTTAAGATATGCTGATCATATTGTACCCATTTTGTCACAAGTCCAAGGAAGCAGTGTGCAAAAAAGTTTCAAAGATCAAAATCATCAGCCAACCAATTGTTATATCATTGTAAACCCAAATTCTGCAAGTTGTGTTGTAAAATGATGCTAGTATGACTGTTTAATTTCGTAACAACACCTAAGCCTCTGGTTTTAGCTACGAATTTCATCCTAGGAGGTTTTTTAACCTCACTAAATTATGTGTGTTTTGAAACACGAATAATCCGCAGAGTTTTTCCTCCAGCTTAATCCCCATAGCTAGGGTGGAATTCATTGACAAGGTCTTAGGTGAATCCTAGTGTTGTATCGAGTCTTATAAAAGTGGTTTGAGAATAATTTAAGCTATTTGATTAAATTATTATTACAAATCACTTTGTTTATACTAGATCATATTGTGTTGCCGAATTGGGTGATGTCATGAGGGTCTATAACAAATGTGTATTCCCCCTTTGAGGGTTGAATTATTTGTAATATCTAATGTAAAAAATATTTTAGTGCATGGTCCCTCATATTTAGACACCATCGCTAAACTATTTGATGATGGAAAAAATATTAATCCCCTCTTGTGTCAATTAATAATTTTTCTGGCTAAATTAAAATTAAATCCTAAGCCAAAAAATTAATTAATTTAGAGTCAAAAATGATTATAGCAATTAAAATTTCTCCAAATGGAAAATAATCAAAAAATTCGTGGGTCAAAAAGAAGTCAAATTTTGGAGGTCCCCCACCAAGGCAAAAATGGATATTTTAAGAAAAATTAAGCCTTTGGACCTTGGTGGTTAATTCGAAGTCAAAATTTTGATGAAATTAATCCAAAATATTGATTTTTTGATTAATAAAAAAATGGGTTTTAAGTGAAATTCGAAATTTTCCTCAAAATAAATATTTTCGACGACAGAGATTAAACGATGATCAAATTATTATCAACGATCAAAATTATTTTGATGGGGATCAAGCCAACTAGACGTTATTTTCCACTTGGAGGATTTCTCTATAAATATAAGTCATTTTGTTTCTCATAGTATTCTAATTTTGAGCTATCTCTGGTGATGTAAATTTGTAACGCTGGTATTGAGCCATTGCTCTGATGGGAACGTTTTAATATCATAATAAAAAGACTTTGGACTTCAGTTCATGGTGTTCTTGTTCCATTGATCTATGATACGTGCTAGTTATGTGTTATATTGTGCTTCATTCTATAAACTGTTATTTCATTTGTCGATGATATGAGATTCTATTGGCAAATGTTATCTTAGGTGATCCGATTCATCATATAATCTAATGATTTGGCTTGAGAAAAATTATAGAGATATGCAGGTACACTAGCCCTTGGGCTCCAAGTTCACAAAGCCAACCTTGTTTGGGCTCTAGGAAATTTGATATGGTATTTTAACTTAGCAAAAGGGTGTGGCCAATATTCTAACTTTTGAAAGATACATTTGTCCATTGCCATTATTCATAATTTATTTCTCAAAAGAGTTATTTTACAAGCATTGTATATTTGTAAATAGTTTGTATACATTTTTTTGTAAAATAATTTTGTAGATTATTTCTGACCCTTGTTTGCAGCAGTTGGGGTTTTGGGGTTTTTTAAATTTTTGTATGTATTTGGTTTTGGGAAATTTCATTTCATTTGTGCAGGGGAATTCTCAAGCCATCTCAAATTTTGTAAGGGTGTATCTCACCCAAGTGAGACATCCAGCCTTATTGAAGGAAATCGTTGGGGTTTTGAGGCAAATCTAGGCCTAGGAAGGCAAGATCTAACCTTCGGCTACCCTCCAAGCTCAACGCTCAAGCAAAATAGGAAGACGCTAGCCTTTAGAGGAGATTTTGTGGCATTTTTTTGGGCGATTTTTGAAGATCTGAACCAAAATTTGATTTTTTGTAGGGGTTCCAAATCTTTTTAGGCCTCCTAGGCCCAGCGTTAACCCCCATTTGCCCTAGCCGCAGCCTTTTCAGCCTCTCTTGCTGAGCCACTGGCCTATTTAGGCCTTCAAACCCTTGTCATCAGCCCCTAAGAGCTGTTAGCCTTGGTCACAGCCCCTTTTCTCCCTCCGTGAGCCCTTTTCTACCCTCCATGAGCCTTCCCTCTCTCCTGCTGCCTCTTGGCAGCCTCCCTCACCTCTACCACAAGCCTAAGGACCTCATTCCGCTTAACCGCAGCCTTTTTTTTCCCTAGCAGCAGCCTCTAGGAGGCCTGCCTTAGGGGTCACAGCCCCTCCTTGACAACAGCCTATTGCCCTTTTCCCTGTCGTGGGCCTACTTGGCCTCTTCCCTTAACCGTTGCCCTTTCTTGGGCCTCTAGCCCTCATTGTTGCCCTCATCTAGCCATCTTTGCCTCATTTCAATCATTGCTTGGGATATTATTTTGATTTTGTCTCTAATACTTTGTGGTTGCAGGGAATTTCATAAGATTTTGAGCTAACAATTGCAGTTGCAGGAGATCAATCCATTGGAAGAATTTTTGGGCAAGCAAACTGGTCATTTTCAAGGCCTAAAGGCCTATCGGTTTGCCTCCTCAAACCCTCATTTTCCTCTCTGTTTTACTAGCAGCCTCTGCTCACTTTGATTACAGTGGTATAAAACTCATCTAAGTGGCATAAGTTTACTTAATAAGTCACCTAAACAAATTGATAAGTCATTGCATCAATTGGGTAATAATTGTTTGGCATATTTCATAAATTTTTATGACTGTCAAATTGTCTAAAGATGCATAGCAAGGTCTGATCATACATAACAGTGGCATCTAAAAGGGTCGTAAGTTCATTAAGCACTTATCCTTTGGTTTCCCTTGCAGCATAGTTTAAAATTTTATATTGGCAAAGTGGTTTAATTGGGTTTCTCTCTAGTCTTCCTTGACTGCTTCAATTTGCATTTTGCATGTATTCCTCTCTTGCATTCATAAACATATCTCATTGTTTGCATTCTAAGTGCTCTCATTTAATTCAAGAAGTGTTGGACTGATTTGAAATGTTTTGAATAAAATATAAATATAATAATAATAAGGAATAGTTAATTAAATAGTAATTAGTTAATCAAGAGACATGTCCCTAAGGACATGACCATTCATGAAAGGGTACATGCCTAGGTATATAAAGCAAACACTCATTTGTAACTCAATCATCCCACTTTCATTCAAATATTCTTCTATAATATATTATTTGTCCTATCATGGATGTTTATATATTTCAGATCTCCTGAAGTAGAATGCGAACTTTGTTTGTTACGTTTGGTATCAGAACCACGTTCCCTGATCACTGGCTTTGGCCATAAAGGAAAAGAAAAGAGAAAAAAAAAAAACTCTCTCTCTCTCTCTCTCTCTCTCTCTCTATATTATATATATATATATAATATAATATATATTTTAAAAATGTTATATATATATATATAATATATATATATATATATAATAATAAAAAAATAAAATAAAATTAATTAATCAATTAAAAACCAAAGTTCAATGATATATTTGGATAAAAAAACGAGAAAAAAGAAGAAAGAATTGTATATTAAAAATTCAAAAAAGCATACATCATAGAAAAGATACATATAATACAAAAAAAAAAGAGAAAAGTGGACATACCTTGTTCACACCTGATCACCTGACACAACAGACACTAAGCCAGTCCACCAATAGCGCATTCAACCTGAGCCCCCGACATACCACTGTCGTCGCCCGTAGTCACCACCATTCGACAAAAACCGTTGTTTCCGCCTACAATTAGTTGTCACCACAGCAGCCACGTACATCCTTGCCGTCGCCTACCTCTCCCATGCTGCATTCTCCAACACAAGTCATCGCTCCCATTCCTCTCCACCACCCAACCCTGTGGCCGCCGCATTCGAAAAACACGCGTCCAGTGTTGGCCGCCAATTGCCCCGTTGTTCCCTAGTCTACCCGACAGCGCAATCTACCATACGGATTTCCCCTACCATTCGATAATCGTTGTCTGTCCATCATATACTGATTAAGAAAACTTTGACAACCAATTATTAAAAAAACGGGTGCACAGGATAAAAGTAAGGATCTTGGTCTCTACCCGACTATTACCATTATACAATTTTGAAAAAAAAAATCAACGAGGAGTTTTTTGAAAAGGAGACACCATTCTAGAATCATTGCCAACCCTTTGAAATCCTCCCTTAAAAATCTCGATAACATTGTTAGAATAAAGTGGAAGAGTTTTAAATTAAAATATAAAAATAAAATATATATATTATAAGAGCAAAGAAAGAGGGAGGTTACGACGTTACACAAACTGGCCAGTCATTTTATTAAGCTAATCAATAAAATAATAAAGTAACCAAAATTGAAGAAGCAGACAAGAATTTAACAAAGAGAGATTAAATTTAAGGATCTCCTTAGTAAAAAAAAGAAATAAATAAAAAATACAAATTATATTAAACGAATTATGAAGAAAGGTACCAAGTTAATTGGAAAAATATAATTACAAAGAGGAGAATATATATTAAGGACTTTAATAAACTCTACATATATATATATTTATATAGATATATATAATCAAGGCGATAAAATAAGTGCAGAAAAAAAAGCAAAAAGATATATTGCTTTCAGAGACAAAGTGGTCATATATTTATTGCCCTTATCGGACGAGGATCAACATCGGGGCGTCCATGGGAAGTAGTGGTTTCTTTTCAAAATGTCATTTTTGTTCAGAAGGATATCCTAATTGTCCAGAGCCACTTATAAATCAAAATGTTGTCTGCACAAAATATTACAAAACTTTTGCTTTAGATGAATATCTAAGCGATTCACAAAAACAATCATTAGCAAGAGATATAGAACAATTAATGGCAACATTTAAGCAACAACATGCAAATTTTAATAAGGAAACAAAAAAATGGAATCCAAATTGCAAGTTGAACGTTCATCATCACGCTTACAAAATGATGTAATCCAGTGTACCGAGACGGTGCAGTTGGAAGATCAAAAGAAAGAGAAAATAACCAAACTTCGACAAAACAAGAAATCATTACAACAGGAATATGAAGATCTTGTGGATATGCATTACAAAGAAGTAATGGAAAAAGGATTAAGACATTTCTCGCCTCAAGGATCACATTGAAATATTAATTGCAAAAGTCAAGAAGACTAAGGTCACAAAGAAGGAACTCAAGAAGCACCTATCTGAGCAAGAAGAGGAAAATTTACGTTGAAAGAACCTTAATAAAAATTTATTAGAACAAATCAAAAGTTTAAAGCATGAAGAGAAAGATATTAAAGCTAAAGTCAACAATTCAGAAAATGAAGAATTTTCATGTCTAAGGAATCATAATCAAAACCTCCTTACACAAATAAAGAAGCTTAAAAGTGACAAAAAGTCGCTAAAAACAAGTTAGAACAACTTACTCAAGAAGAAGTATCGAAATCCCCAGTGGTAACAGTCCAAGTTGAAGATAAGGGAACAAATATTGATCTAGTCAATATCACAATTCAAGAAGAGGATAAACCCGTTGAAGCAAAGATGTACTGAGAAGTTGCAATTCAAGCAGTGGAAATTTCAAGTGAAGATTTCACAATTAATCAAGCGGCTTTTGTACCTAAAAGAAATCAGATTCCTTCAAAAAACCACGAAATTACCACAAACAAATTGAGACATCACATCACAAGAACTACTTATCACCATCCAAATTATAAAAGCAGATATCTCAACCAGAAACAAGTGACTTATGTTCCCAAGAATGTCGATGTCACCATAATTCGATCTTATGATAAAATTCCATCTCAAGTTTTCAATAACCGCAAGATTCCACAAAAGATTGATTTAGGATGGTCAGATCCCTTCTTAGTGCGACAATTATCTCTCTTAAAAGATCCTACCATCTTGTATCAACGAAGATGACAACTCCAAGAATTCAAAGAGTTCTGAAAGATACAAAAAAATTAAAAGAAAAAGAAACAGAGGATTGCCTTGTCAACAATAAGCTTTGAGGATAAAACTTTTTGAAGAGGAAGGCAATGTTTTGAATAAAATATAAATATAATAATAACAAGGAATAGTTAATTAAATAGTAATTAGTTAATCCAGAGACATGTCCCTAAGGACATGACCATTCATGAAAGGGTACCTGCCTAGGTATATAAATCAGACCCTCATTTTTAACTCAATCATCTCACTCGTACTCAAATATTCTTGTATAATATATTATTGTCCTATCATGTATGTTGATATATTTCAGATCTTCTGAAGTAGTCTATTGCATATAAGAACTTTGTTCGTTACACATAAAATTTGAGCATAAGTGCATAAAGGTTCCTAATATTGGTTAATGCTCTATTGATAAGCAATGCATATTGTAAAAGGGATTGTTTACATTGATAGCATTACATTGAATTAGTGGTTTGACAATTGGTTAAGTTGTTGTATTGCTCTCTAATAAGAATACTAACACATTGCCTTTCTTGTGAGTTTCATAATCTCAAAGATCATAATTTTGCATTAAGTAATTCACTCATTAATCTCAAGAGTTGAATATCTTATTGAATGGTTGATATTGCTTAAATTGGCAAATCAAAGGATATTGGACTTTGGCAATCTTAATGTTTAATCACTTGTTCCTTTTGGAGAACTAATTGTTCTAATCATCATTGTGGTGATCTCTTAAGCAATTTTTTTCATTCTTGTATTGTCTCTAAAGAACCTTGGCAAATTGTTCTAAGTAATATCGTTGATAAGTGCTCTAATCTTTCTCACAAGCCATTATTGTCATTGGGTTCATTGTTCATGGTTAAATTGAATAGCTATTGTGGATGATAATTTTATCTTTGACATATTGGTGAATTGTTATAAAGAGCATTAATCTTGTCTTTTATTGAATACTTGAGCAATCATCTTTTGGTCATATTGGATACATCTTTTGGGCACTATTGAAATTGAGCACTTTGTCATGTGGTTAAGATTGTCCTTCATTCATCAATTAAGTACTCTTTTGTCATAACTAAAGATCAATTGTAACTAAGTACTTAAGATCATAAAGCAATCTTACCTCAAGAGCACTCAATCATTTCGTATTTGCATTCTAGGCCTAGTCTTGCATTAATTAATTAACCTGCAAGCATAAGCTTGGTTGATAGAAAGATAAGGCCACCCTTCATCTTGTAGCTTACGAAGGATGGACCCTCTCTAGTGATTGTTGAAATACATAACTAAGTTTGGTCTTCATAATGACATATGTAATCATGATTTTATGTATTTAATGAAAAGAGAAAAATAAATTTGTTATTGTTATTTTTGGCATGGGTTTCATTCTCAAGGGAAATTTATTTTTAGGTCAAGCACCCATTGAGTGCTTCTAGGTTTGTCATAAAGTCAATTGGGTCATTGTCATGTATTGAAGACCCATTTGGGCATGTTACATATTGTAAAGAAAATTTATTTGCGTCAAAATAGAGTTAAAAGACCCTCCAAGACCTCGTCATGACACAAAGATCAAGTCGGCCTACATGAAGGGACAAGTCGGCCTAAAGAGAGCAATTTGTACCCCTCACAAACCTATAAATAAGAAGAAACTCGACCTTATTTGAACACTCACTCAAGCAAGTTCAATCTTCCCAAGATAGAAGCCGAAAAAGGACGTAAAAGAAGGAGAAGAACTAGATCGAAGTTTTTGGGCCTCTCTCTCTCTCTCTCTCTCATGTGCTAGGGTTTCTATATTTGTTGGGCAGAAGAATTCGCTGGGCAGGTCGAATTTGCAGAAGAATTTGTTGGGCAAGTCGAAGTTGCAAAAGAGTTTGTTGGGCATATGAAAGTTGCAAAAGGATTTGCAAGGCAGGTCGAAGTTCTAGAAGAATCTGTTGGGCAAGTCGAAATTGCAGAAATTGTTGGAATCAAGGTTTGACTTGGCCTTGGAGGGTTTTGGTCAAGGGTCATAGGTCTTGGGATTCGTCAATTGAATTTCAATAAGAAGAGAAGAATTCTTATGGGTTTTCCTCTCAGTTGGAGAGGTTTTGGCCCTGGCTGATCGCCTACATCTTGTGTCTTATTGTCTCATTGATTTTATTTTTTGGTAGTTGTTTGATGATAAAGAACACTGATAATAATCAAGTGAAAGAAGAAGCTAATCAAGTTAAGTAAATAAACGTTACAAGCAGTTATCAAAATAAGAGAAATCACCTAATCTAGTTACCCCTAGATTTCTCAACATGGTATCAGACCTAAGGTGTCAAGACAAGGAAAGGTAGCTCAAAGGACACTCAAGGGTCGAAGCACTAGAAAAGCATCTAAGAAGCATCAAGAAGAGTTCGATCAAGAAAGAAAAAGAAGCCTTATACCCAACAAAGGAAGAAGGAAGAAGAACGAAGCATTTTTCTGATCTATTTTGGGCTAAATCTCCTCCACACATGCAAAGGTTAGGGCATCATCCTACAGCAGTAGAAGCCGAAAATTGCAGTCACTCAAAGGAGCCAAAGTTTGGGTTAAAGGACTATTTAGCAAGCCAAATTGTCAAGAGAAGGAGTCAAGGTCAAGCGAAGTCAAAAGGAGGCAAATTTGTCCATATTTCAGCCACGCATGTGACCTAGTGTTTCTACAGGAGAAGTCGAAATTGCAGTCCTTCAATAGCAAGTTGAAAATATGAAGAAGGGCCAAAATCTGAAGTTGTAATAAGACCTCAAAACCCTAGCTCATCAATAAGAAGAACTACACATTGAAGCATTTAAAAGTCTCTAGATTCTAGAGAAGCAGGAACTTGGAAGAAGCGCAATCATCATCATCAAGGAATCAAATTGATCCCCCTCTCGTTGAAGGATCACTTTTGAAGGAAGACATCATCAAAATCAAGAAGCCATCAAGTTGAAGATATTAACATCAAGGAGTATCTTCACTTGACAAGTATCTTTGTATCTCTATTTGAATCTATCAAAATGACTTCATATTGCAAGGAGAGTAACAAATTGGTTGGTCGTCAAACTTTCTTGCATGGAAAAAGAGGATAGATTTGATCCTCATAGAAAATGAATTCGTTGGTCATGTCAAGGGTTTAGTATTTGAGCTGCTGAAAGAAGCTCAAGCTCTACAAAGAAGTTATAACCTCATACTTTATGAGGGTGTCAAAAATAAGAGACCAACTCCAAGAGTTGGGAGAAATAATGTATGACAAGGAAATGACTATCATAGTGTTGAATGCGCTACAAGAGGAATGGAGCAACTTCACATCAAGCATCTATGGGAAGAAGAAAGCTACTCCATTCAATGAATTATAGTCATTGTGCAAAATCGAAGAAACCGGGCTGAAGGTAAAATAGATGTAAGATCAAGCGAGCCAGCTCAAGTATTTGTTGCCATGGCTAGAAAAAGAAAGGGGGGAGTTTGGGAAAAAAGAAGAAGAACATGTTAAAGGTTCAATGCTATGGCTATCATGAATATGGGCACTACAAGAGAGAATGTCCAAAGCTCAAGAAGGACAACAACAAAAGAGGAAGGGAAGAAGCCCATATCACTGAAGAAGTGGAAGAAGCTAAAAAGAAGAAATTCACAGGAGGAGGTAAAAGGTCTCTACTATGATTGAAATAGTCTTCCTCGCCTAGTTCTTTGAAAGTTTTTGTTTCAAGTTTTCTGTTGTGAAGTATGACTATCATGAGAAGCATGATAGGATGCATCATGTTAAGGAGATGGCATCATAGAAGCATACGATTGAAAGCAAGAACTCATCACATCATCATAAAGAAGCATGAAAGATAGCGGAAATATAAGTCTATGGTTGTCATCTATAGAAGGATGTAGCTCTTGGTAACCTCATTAGAAGCATAAGTAGTACTTATGGGAAAAAGAAAGTCATCTAGTATAGAGCTCATCATACATCATTCAAAAGGAGCATTTGCAGGATGAGGATGATCAAGATCCTCCATTGGAATCTTCATTGAAACGTTCACCTAATGAAAAAAGCAAGTGTCTCACCGAGAATTCCAACTTGTATGGGATTCATGGGATGATGGTATGATATCAAAAGAAGTCAAGCAGGTCAAGGGATTGAAGTTATTTCAATCAAGGAAGTCTGGATGACCAAAAGAAAGAGATGAGGTATGTATGCTTGTACTTGATAAAATAGATTCATGTCATATGGTTGCAGATATCATGAATGAAGTGCTCTATCTCAAGAGCATGATCAAAAGAAAGGATCTCATCTTGTGAAGGGATGCATGAAGGCATCGTTCACACATTGACTAGATGAAATCAACATAATATGTCCTCATATGGAACATGAGATGGTTGACAAAGATGAAGGAACTATGATTGGAAGTTCCTAGGGAAACAATGTGTGAATAAAGAAAGGAAGAGATCATGAAAGATGCAACTATGGAGAAGGCAATTAACATCCAATGACTAAAAGATTTGACTATGATATCTCCGCGGAAAAGATATGAAGACCTTGGAGAAGTCTGGAAAGAAAGAAGACCCTTGAAAAATGAATATCTTGGAGATGTGTCAAATATATGTGCGGGATGTTAATATTGCAAGCGGAATGTTAATATTGCAAGCAAATAGATGTCATGATGAAGAGCCATCACAAAAGGTAATTTTGATTTGATTTTCATTTTTTTGTTTTTTGAATAACATCTAGATGGGTTAATACAGGGCCACAAGAAAAAGAGTTGTGGATGTCATCTACAACTACCGCTCATGTGGTGGGATGGAAGATCCTAAAGGAAACATGATATAGAAGAGGTAGTTGTATGAAGAAAGCCAGATGTGGAATAGAAAATCATTTTCCAACAAAGGGAAGGATGACATGACTAACTTGAGGAAAGTGATGGATGGTATGCCCTACAAAGATGAAGGCTCCACAATATTAAAGATAAAATTCATGAAATCAAATGGAGGAGCGCTACAAGCAGCTAAATGTCCCATGATCTCCACCAATGAATAAAAGGTTTTTGTTGGAAATAGGTCCATAGTTAAGAGGGAGCTTGGGCACAAGTTTCTAACTTGTTAGAAACTAGAAAACAAGTCCCTATTTAAGAGGGAGCTTGGACAAGTCCCTAGTTAAGAGGGAGCTTGGACACATTCCTTTTATAGGAATGGGTTGGTCACCCCTAGTTAAAGAGGGAGTGACAAATATGGTTCTCTACTTCATGTGTCATGCATTAGACCAAGACTAACAACTGTAAGTCTTAGTGAAGGCCATGAGAAGAGATAGACACATCATTCTTTGTTAAAATTGGCAACTAGGGCCAAACTCCATGTTGGTCACCTCATTTATGGCAGCTGATATTTTTCCTAAATTCCTCTTGTCGAGAGGTGTAGAAGATCATCCGATTCCAACAAGTATTTATGGAGATATGAATTTATTTGTATTTACTTGACAAATTGTCAAGGTTGGCCAACAGTTAAATGTGTGGCACACATGCCCAGTGAATCATATAAATACAAGAGAGGTTGATTCATTTTCTCATCATCTCATCTCACTCATTCTTCTCTCTCTCTCTCCTTAGCTTTGGGTTATACAAGGAGCAGCTCACACGTGGGAAGGAGGACACATTAGGGCAAGGAGGATGCTGAAAGGAGGACGTAAAAGCTGTTGAAGGTCTATGACCTGCTTTGACCAAGCGTTGACTCATGGGTGCAGTTTTGGTGTGGCTGCCTCTCCTAAGCAGGCCACAGATTTTGGCACAAAAATCAAGGCAATCTATCCACAAGTTTGACTAGCGTTGACTGCCCTAGTTTTGGGCAACAGGTTGACTTCAATCAACAGTAGTTTGACTGTGTTTTTGGGGTTGTTCAAGCGTTGTTTCTTCAGGTTGTTCGAGGGTTGTTTACCAGAAATTGATCAAGCATATTGGAGGTCAATTTCAACTCAATTGACCAAGTTTGACTTTGTTGATCTAGGGCTTGCTACTGCTGATACAAAATTATAGAATTTTGATTTTGTACTATTTCTCTCTGCTAAACTATTGAAGATAAAAGAAGATTTGATCAAAGGGTTTCCCCGAATTGGGGTTTGTCCCTAGCTAGCCGCCACATCTTGTGTCTCTTGTCTTGGCTTGTTTTCTGTTGATCGTTTAATGTTCTATCAGCACTTTACTTAATGTATATGTGATTGCTAATTGCTGGCTAATAAGAAGAAAAGAAGTAAACTGCTCTAAGCATAGAACATACCATAATTTAACATGGTATCAGAGCTGAGGTGAAGACAAAGCCTAAGCAAGAGCAAGCAAAGAGAAGGTTGGCAAGGCTATCCTAAAAACTTCATGGGGTCCTCAACACTATTCCCTGTCGAAGACAAGCTCTGTGAGAAGTCTGACTATCACGGATGGAAGTTGTCTCTCGATTTGACTTTAGAAGATCAGGAAGTGTTGGACAATGTGAGAGGCAATGTTTTGCGCCTCCATCAAATGCATCCGCTACTGCCAAAAGCAAGTGGTCTAAGGGAGAAGTCAAAGCAAGGAAGATCATCCGGAGCTCTATCGACAAGTTCCTGGTGGCCTATGTTTCCGAGCTGACAACCTCCAAGGAAATCTATAATAAACTGGTGAGTTTATTTAAAGTTAATGATGCAAATCAAGTTTTGTTCCTTAGAAATAAGCTGAAGGAAATTAAGAAGGGCAAAGATGAGAGTATGCAAGCATATTGCTTAAGAATCACCGAGATCAAGAATGATCTCCTATCTATTGGGGAAGTAGATCCTGACAAGGAAATGACTATCACAACTCTTGGAGGACTGCCACCTGAATGGTATATATTCGGGACTACTCTTCTCAAGAGTAATGTCATCCCGGGATTTGAGGAATTGATGGCTAGATGTATTCAAGAAGAGACAAGAATTGAAGAGCAAGAAATGCCCACACTTAAAGGCCATCCCTCTGCCTTTTCTTCTCATGCTAAAAGAAGAAATAATTATGGGGCTAAATCCAAAGGAAAGGTTGGACCAAAGGGTGGAAGAAAAGGACAATGTTACAATTGCAATCAAATGGGCCGCTAAGCGAGGGAGTGCCCTGATAAAAGGGACTCACACCATGACAATGACCAAAATCATTCTCAAGGCAATCAAAGGAATGGCAGGTCCAATGGCAGAGGTAAAGGACATGGCAAAAATCAAGGAAGAGGGCAACCCTTCAAGAAGGCAAGAAACTTCAGGTATGAATCTAACGTTGTTAACAATAAGCAAGATGAATATTGTCTACCAGCGGCCCTCTCTACTATTGTTCCCCCAGACACACTAGGTAATTGGCTTATTAATAGTGGTGCCTCAAGGCACTTCACTGGTTTCAAAGAAGCTCTCTCTAATCTGATAGAGAAGGAGACCAACATGGAAATTGTTCTTGGGGACAACGCAAAATATCGCGTGAAAGGCGTAGGGAATGTCACTCTTCAATTGAATCACGGTAATACAATCCATTTGCAAGAAGTCCTATACGTACCTGATCTCAAAAAGAACTTGGTGTCCATTTCGGCAATGGAAGACAAAGGCTACAAGGTAACCTTCATCGATGGCAAGGTACATGTATGGAAAAAGAATTTTAAAGAAGCTTTCACTCTTGGGTTTCGAGTCGATTCATTATATCAGGTCAGAGGAAGTCCATTGGGTGTCATGTCCTGTGACACATCACTTCAGTCCGAACTATGGCATCGGAGGTTTGCTCACCTTCATTATAAAGCTCTACCCAATGCAAGACAAATGGTGACAGGGATGCTCAAGTTCCAAGTAGAGCAAGAAGGTGTATGTCTGGGATGTGCCGAAGAGAAGCTCAAAAGGGAACCATTCCCCTCAAGCCTAAACAAGACCTCCGATATATTGTAGTTGGTTCAATCAGACATATCTAGGATGATGCCTATGAACTCCTTGGGAGGATATTTATATTACCTCACTTTTACAGATGACTATTCTCGCAAGACTTGGATATACTTCTTGAAAAAGAAGGATGAAGTGTTCACTTGGTTTCGTCACTTCAAAGCCTTGATCGAGAATCAAACCAAAAAGAAAATCAAGATCTTAAGGACTAATAATGGGACTGAGTATGAATCCAATGAGGTCCATGACTTTTGCAAAGAAGTTGGCATTAAGAGGGAGACTACAATACCATATACTCCTGAGCAAAATGGTGTTGCGGAAAGGAAGAATCGTACGATTGTGGAAGTTGTCCATGCTATGCTTCACGATCAAAGACTTTTGAAGTTTCTATGGGCCGAAGCTGTGAATACCATCGTATATGTGCAAAACCGCTGCCCTCATCAAGCATTGGGTTCCAAGACACCCAAACAGATGTTCACTAGTAAGAAAACTGACATATCTCATTTTAGAATTTTTGGAAGTCTGTATATTTTCATGTGCCGAAGGAGAAGAGGAATAAATTGGGTACATCTGGAAAGAAAGGAATCTTCGTGGGCTATAGCGAAAACTCTAAGGGTTGGTCAAAGGGAAATCTAGATTAGCCATGATGTCACCTTTGACGAAGATATGGCTCTTAGCAAAGTTGACAATCTTCCTACTCAAAGGGGACCTAAAGAAGCTGACATTAGGAAACCAAAGGAAGAGGAAGATGAGACAATGCCTGATGTGGAAGAACCTATGGATCCTATTGATCCCCCTCCGCAAGAGCCTTCCTCTTCTAGGAAGAGGCCTTCATGGCTAAGGGGGACACTTGATGATGCTTAAGGGCACGTTGCACCCAGGGGAACCTTCCGGGAAAGTAAGAAGTCGACCAGGTAGCAAGGATACTTGACCATCATGAGCACGATCATCCAAAATGAGCCTTCGTCATTCGCAGAAGCTGTCAAGCATCAAGTATGAAAGGATGCTATGACTAAGGAATATGAGTCCATCATGAAAAACGGTGTCTGGGATGTGGTCCCCAAACCCCAGGACAAAACAGTTGTCACTTCGAAATGGCTTTACAAGATAAAGCAAGCAGTTGATGGAAGCGCGGAAAAGTATAAGGCTCGTTTTGTCACTCGTGGCTTCTCTCAAAAGGAAGGTATAGACTATGACAAGGTATTTGCACTTTTTGCCCGATATACCACCATCTGCTCGATCATAACCCTCGTTGCTTCGCAAGGATGGAACCTACATCAGATGGATGTCAGGACCGCGTTCTTGCATGGTTCGATCAAAGAGGAGGTCTATGTGGAGCAATCCGAAGGATTTGAGATTCATGATCGAGAATCTCACATGTGCAGATTGAAAAAAGCCCTCTATGGGCTAAAGCAGGCACCCCAAGCGTGGTATGAGAGGATCGATAGCTACCTGATGAAGATGGGATTCACTAGGAGTGAAGCCGAGCCTAACCTTTACTTTAAGGTTGAAGATGACAAACCTCTCATACTGGTGTTGTACATTGAAAACCTCTTTCTAACAAGTGTAGACCCTCTCATTCTCAAATGTAAGAGGAAGTTGGCTTCCGAGTTCGAGATGAAAGAGCTAGGACTGATGCACTATTTCCTAGGACTGGAAGTCTGGCAGAAACCAAGGGATATTTTCCTATCTCAGGGAAAATACGTGGTGAAAATATTGGAGAAATTCGGTATGGTGGACTGCAAGCCGGTGACTACCCTGATGAAGCTTGACTTCAAGAAGTTAAGCAGTAGTGCTGCTGGACCTGTTTTACGAAATGCTACCGAGTATCGTCAACTCGTCAAAACATTGATGTTCTTGGTGAACTCTCGTCCAGATATATGCTTTGCAGTCAATATATGGTTGAGCCTCACCACACACATTGGATTGGTGCCAAGAATCTGTTGAGATATCTTTGTGGCACAATCACTCATGGGTTGAGATACACTGCCGGAGATGTGAGACTACTTGGATATACCGATGTTGATTGGGCAGGTAGTGTGGTGGACCAAAAGAGCACTTTCGGGTGTTGTTTCTCTTTGGGACCTGCCTCAATATCCTAGATGAGTAGGAAGCAAAAATGGGTGGCTTTGAGCACCACTGAGGCACAGTACATTGCTGCTAGTATGGCCTCTTGTGAGGCGGTTTGATTGCAAAATCTCTTCAATGAACTGTTTGGATTTACTTTGGATACCACTGTGATCCTGTGTGACAACCAGAGCGGGATTCGTTTATCAGAGAATCCTGTATTTCATGATCGCTCCAAGCATATCGATATCAAGTACCACTATATTTGGGATATGGTGCAGCAAGGAGCAATAAGGCTCCAACATATCGGTACAGATGAACAAGTCACCTACATTTTGACAAAGCCCCTGGGAAAGGTCAAATTCTTGACTTTCCGAGAACGACTTGGTCTCGTTCAGAGACCCTCTTTTGAGGGTCGAGTATGATGTATTAAGCTCTGGAAGCTCTAGGAGGCGCGGGGTACTTCTTGGAGCAACATGCGACCACAGGGCGACTCACCATCCCCTGGTGGTCCACTATGTACAGGGTGAAAGGTTCAACCTTCCCCTGTGACACGCCATGGTGACTGTAGGGCAGGATGATTAGTTCTCCTATGGGCCAGGATGATTAGTTCTCCGTGGCGATTATGGAACAAGATGATTAGTTCTCCTGTGGGCCAGGATGATTAGTTCTCTGTGGCGATTGTGGAACAGGTTGATTAGTTCTCTTGTGGGCCAGGATGATTAGTTCTCCTGTGGCGACTGTTGGACAAGATGATTCGTTCTCCTATGGATAGGATGATTAGTTCTCCTATCGAGGCGTCCTACCCATGCAGTCTGGGACTCATGGGAAGTACCTCTCATCTGATCAATGAGTAGGGAAATGGAGTTAGGGACCATTAGTAGTACTATCGATGGATGCATCGTTGTATCTATTGTACTCCCTATGCTAGGATGACCTCCATTGATCTGGGATCAATAATACTGATCTGGGATCAGTGAGAGTGGTATAACACACTCTGGACTAACTGCGGATCAGTGGAGGATGGTATGATACATCCTCGATCATTTCTTCTTCTTCATAGTTCGAGTAGAGCAAAGTAGGGCCAAGCAATGCAGGGCAGTGCATTTGATGGCTGGGATAGTAGCGACGATCAGAAGGATTGCAGCTGGAGTTCTCCCTAGTTGAGAGGGAGTGTTAAAATTGGCAACTAGGGCCAAACTCCATGTGGTCACCTCATTTATGGCAGCTGATATTTTTCCTAGATTCCTCTTGTCGAGAGGTGTAGAAGATCATCCGATTCTGACAAGTATTTATGGGGATATGAATTTATTTGTATTTACTTGACAAATTGTCAAGTTCGGCCAACAGTTAAATGTGTGGCACACATGCCCAATGAATCATATAAATACATGAGAGGTTGATTCATTTTCTCATCATCTCATCTCACTCATTCTTCTCTCTCCCCTTAGCTTTGGGTTATACAAGGAGCAGCTCACACGTGGGAAGGAGGACGCATTAGGGCAAGGAGGACGCAAAAGCTATTGAAGGTCTCTTTGACCTGCGTTGACCAAGTGTTGACTCATCAAGGGTGCGATTTTGGTGTGGTTGCCTCTCCTATGCAGGCCACAGATTTTGGCACAAAAATCGAGGCAATCCGTCCATAGGTTTGACCAGTGTTGACTTCCCTAGTTTTGGACAGCAGGTTAACTTCAGCCAGCGGCAGTTTGACTGTGTTTTTGGAATTGTTCAAGGGTTGTTTCTTCAAGTTGTTCAAGGGCTAGTTGACCGGAAATTGACCAAGCATATTGGAGGTCAATTTCAACTCGTTTAACCAAGTTTGACTTTGTTGATCTAGGGTTTGCTGCTATTGATATAAAATTACAGAATTTTGATTTTGTACTATTTCTCTCTGTTGAACTATTAAAGATAAAAGAAGATTTGATCAAAGGGTTTCCCCGCATTGGGGTTTGTCCCTGGCTAGCCGCCACATCTTGTGTCTCTTGTCTTGGCTTGTTTTCTGTTGATTGTTTGATGTTCTATTTGCACTTTACTTAATGTATATGTGATTACTAATCGGTGGCTAATAAGAAGAAAAGAAGCTAAACTGCTCTAAGCATAGAACATACCATAATTGAACATTCTTGTCTTCACTTGGGAAGAAAGAATATAGAATTGGATAAGCATCTGGCAATCCGATACTCTTTGAGGATGTGGTAGGGCATCCAAGATAAGAGGAGTCATCAAGGACCAATATTCTTTGAGGATTGGGAATCCAAGATAAGAATAGTCCTGGAAGGACATATCCTGAGAACATACGGGTGGGGTATGCTCCTGGAGAGACAATGATGAAAGTGTCTATAAATCATTGGTCTCGCCAGCGTTGTGCTTTGATCTTGTGGAAAGATAGAGATGTTAGTCAAGGCCTTGCTATGTGATAATGCTGGATGATATGATGCTAAACAGATGGGTTACCAATCAGACTCTTCTTATGAGAATTCTTCAGATTGAGAATGTCCAAGTACCTTGTATGGATTATGAATACCTCCCCAGTTAAGAGGGAGTGTTGAAATATGTAACTAGGTTTGGCCTTCATAATGACATATGTAATCATGATTTTATGTATTTAATGAAAAGTGAAAAATAAATTTATTATTGTTGTTCTAAGGCACGGGTTTCATGCTCGAGGGAAATTTATTTTTAGGTCAAGCACCCATTGAGTTTTTCTAGGTTTGACATAAAGTCAGTTGAGTCATTGTCATGTATTGAAGACCCATTTGGGTATGTTACATATTGTAAAGAAAATTTATTTGAGTCAAAATAAAGTAAAAAGACCCTCCAAGACCTCTTCATGGCACAAAGATCAAGTCGGCCTACATGAAGGGGCAAGTCAACCTAAGGAGAGCAATTTGTACCCCTCACAAGCCTATAAATAAGAAGGAACTCTACCTCATTTGAACACTCACTCAAGCAAGATCAATCTTCTCAAGATAGAAGCTGGAAAAGGACGAAAAAGGAGAACTAGATCGAAGTTTTTGGGCCTCTCTCTCTCTCTCTCTCTCGCTCTCGTGTTAGGGTTTCTATATTTGTTGGGCAGGTCGAAGTTGCAGAAGAATTTGCTAGGCAGGTCGAAGTTGCAAAAGAGTTTGGTGGACATATCAAAGTTGCAAAACAATTTGCTAGGCAAGTCGAAGTTCCAAAAGAATTTCTTAGGCAAGTCGAAATTACATAAGTTGCTGGAATCAAGGTTTGACTTGGCCTTGGAGGGCCTTGGTCAAGGGTCATATGCCTTGGAATTTGTCAAATTGAAGTTCAGTAAGAAGAGAAGAATCAACTGAGAGGTTTTGGCCCTAGTCGATCGCCTACATCTTGTGTCCTATTGTCTCGTTGATTTTATTGTTTGGTAGTTGTTTGATGATAAAGAACGTTAATAATAATCAAGTGATAGAAGAAGCTAATCAAGTTAAGTAATAATACATTACAAGCAATTATCAGAATAAGAGAAATCACCTAATCTAGTTTCCCCTAAATTTTTCAACAGTGGTTAACATAGTGACCTTGCAATCGTCAGAGCCACAGTCTCTATAGCGTCAGAGGCACCAAGTGGTTAGATTTAAAGGGGAGGCATCGTTAACCAAGTTGTTGCTTGCTTCCCCTTGACTTCTCTCTACAACCTACTTTAGAGACTAGCCTCAAAACAACTAAGGATTAAGGGATTCACTTAATTAGGCATTTAACTAAAATAAACCAAGATTTTTGCATCTCACCTTGTTAATTTTAGGCAACAATGGTATGTTCTATGCTTTAGAGCAATTTTACTTCAATTTATTTATTAGCCTAGTATCAATATTCAGATTACCAATCACATCAACATGATAGTAAAATGCAGATAGAACATAAATATAAACAGTAGAAAACAAGCCAAGACAAGAGGACACAAGATGTGGCACCAGCGAGGGAAAAACCCCAATGTGGGGAAACACTTGATCAAATCTTCTTTTAGTCTTCAATAGTTCAGCAGAGAGAAATAGTACAATTTACAAATCTGATAATTTATAACAACAGCAAAAGAGCCCTAACCAGAAAAGTCAACATTGGTCGACAGGCAGTTTTGACCCTCAGCAAATTGGTCAACTTCAGTCAACTTCGGCCTCCAAACAACAAGATAAAACCCTCAAAACAGTCAAATTCAACCCAATCAAATTTTGGTCAAACAGCCCACCTACAGTCAGTGCTAGCTGCACGCAATGCTGGTCAACAGTCAACGTTTAGCCTCGATTTTTGTGCCCATAAACGCAGCCTACCCAAACAGAGATAGCCCTCACAAGAACACAGTCAAAGGAGGTCAACGCATGCTAGTCAATGCTTGGTCAAACTGTCCAGAAATTCGATCTCCTGAAATTTCGGCCTCTTGAAATTTCGGACGTGTGGAGAGAGAGAGAGGCCCAAAAATCCGTACCCAATCAATGAGGAGAGAGAGGCCCAGAAATCAAACCCAATCAATGAGGAGAGAGAGAGAGGCCTAGAAATTTGTACCCAATCAATGAGGAGAGAGAGAGAAGTGTGAAGATGAGTGTGTCCAAATGAAGCTAAGTCACCTTCTATTTATATGCAACATTGAGGATGAATAGACGTCACTGTTGGGCTTCTGAGCCTACATAAGTTTGTTTGCCGACCTTGATAGTTTGACCATAATCAAAATAAATTCATAACTTCATTTGTACGTGTCAAAATTGGATGATCTTTAGATCAATCCTACACCTCTTGGAAAGAGGAATCCTAGAAAAATATTTGTCATAAATAAGATGACCCATGTGGATTTTGGCCCTAGTTTCCAATTTTAACACTCCCTCTCAACTAGGGAGAACTCCATCTGCTAATCCATCTGTCAATCTGTACTATCTTTGCCATCAATGCATTGCTCTGCTCTGCTGAACTATGAAAAAGAAGAAGTGATCAAGAATGTATCATACCACTCAAAGTCAGTCCCAATCAAAGGAGACTGTGTCATGCAACTCTTACTGACCGGAAGTCAGATCCAATCAAAAGAGAGTGTCTCATACCACTCTTAGTGACCAGAAGTCAGTTCCAATTGATCCTAGATCAATATCGGTCATCCTAGCATAGGGAGTATGGTAGTACATGACGCGTCCATCGGGAGTACTATGGTCCCTATCCTCATTTCCCTACTCATTGGCCAGATGAGAGGTACTTCCCATGAGTCCCAAACTGCATGGGTAGGATGTCTCAGCAAGAGAAGGATGAACCACTCATCCTGCCTACATGTCGCCAAGGGGTGTCGCAGGGGAAGGTTGAACCACTCACCCATGTACACAGCAAACCACTAGGGGAAGGCTAAACCACTCACCCTACGGTTGCTCATCACTCCAAGAAGGAGCCCAAGCCCCCCGGAGCTCCCAGAGCTCAATGTCCATACAGGACCCTCATAAGAGGGTCTCTCTGCGACTCCAAGTCGTTCTCGGAAGGCCAAGAACTTGACCTTCCCCAGGGGCTTTGTCAGAATATCAGCGATTTGCTCATCAGTCCCAATGTGATGGAGCCTTATTGCTCCTCGTACCATATCACGGATAAAGTGGTACCTGATATCTATATGCTTGGAGCGATCATGAAACACAGGATTCTTTGATAATCGGATCCCACTCTAGCTGTCGCAGAGGATCACGGTGTATCCAGCAAATGTCCAAACAGCTCACTGAAGAGCTTCCTCAACCAGACATTTTCACAGGAGGCCATACTAACAGCGATGTCTTCGGCCTCGGCGGTGCTCAAGGCAACCGATTTTTGCTTCTTGCTCATCCAAGATATTGAAGCAGAACCCAAAGAAAAACAGCATCCATAAGTGCTCTTGCGATCCACCACACAACCAGCCCAATCAGCATCAAAATAACCATGCAGCCTCACATCTCCGGCAGTGTATCTCAGTCCATGAGTGATTGTGCCCCGAAGATATCTCAGAAGATTCGTGGCACCAATCCAATGTATCTGATGAGGCTCAACCATATATTGGCTCAATGTGTTAACTGCAAAACATATGTTCGAACAAGAGTTCACCAAGAACATTAGTGCTCCTATGAGTTGACAATACTCAGAAGCATTTCCCAATTCAAGTCCAGCAGCACTACCACATAACTTCTTAAAGTTAAGTTCCATTGGAGTAGTCACAGGCTTGCAGTCCACCATCCCAAATCTTTCCAATATCTTCACAACATATTTTCCTTGAGAGAGAAAAATTTCACCTGGCTTTTGCTAGACCTCCAACCCTAGGAAATAGTGCATCAATCCTAGGTCCTTCATATCAAATTCAGAAGCCAACTCCCTCTTACATTTGTGAAAGAGAGGGTTTACACTTCCATCAGCGCCATGCTTGATTTTGTAGAGCCACTTAGAGGTGACAACCGATTTGTCCTGGGGTCTAGGGACCACATCCCAGACATCATTCTTCATAATTGACTCGTATTCTTCATTCATAGCATCCTTCCATACTTTATGCTTCACGGCTTCTTCGAATGATAAAGGCTCATTTTGAATGATAGTGCTCATGGCAGTCAAATATCCTTGATACCTATTCGGCTTCTTGCTTTCACGGAAAGTCCCCCTTGGTGCAATGTGTCTCTCAGCATCTTCAAGAGTCTCCCTAAGCCATGAGGGTCTCCTTTTGGAGGAGGAGGGCTCATGAGGAGTAGGATCAATAGTATCCCTAGGTTCATCAATATTAGGCATCGTTTCGTCTTCTTTTGCAAACTAATTTCCAATGTCAGCTTCTTTGTCCTTCCTTGGGATAGGAAGGTTGTTGATCTTCCTAAGGGCCATATCTTCATCGAAGGTGACATCATGACTTATCTCAACTTCCTTTTGTTCAGCCACATCATTCTGCTCATGAGTGTATGGCGTTGTAGTCTCCCTCTTAATACCAACTTCTCTGCAATACTCTTGGAATTCATTGGATTCGTACTTGGTCCCATTATCAGTCTTTAATATCTTGATTTTCTTCTCGGATTGGTTTTCGATCAAGGCTTTGAAGTGTCGGAACCAGGTGACACTTCATCCTTCTTCTTCAAGAAGTAGATCCAGGTCTTGCAAGAGTAATCATCCGTAAAGGTGAGATACTATAAGTATCCTCCCAAAGAGTTTACGGGCATCATACCAGATATGTCAGAGTGGACCAATTGCAATATATTTGTGGTCTTGCTATTACTGGAGGGGGATGGTCCCCTTGTAAGTTTTCCTTTGGCACATCTCGGGCATACACCTTCATGCTCTACTTTGAACTCGGGCATACCTGTCACCATCTGTCTCACATCGGGTAGGGCCTTATAATGAAGATGGGCAAACCTTTTGATCCAAAATGGATCTAGTTTGCCTTTGGATCAAAGTCTTCAAATGCAGATGAAAGTGGGATCAAGTTGAAGTGCTCGTCGATACGATTCCAACAACGCGTAAATCCGAGTCCGGATGGAGAAGTTAGAGCCAGTCAAAGTTTATGGAAAATTAGGGTAAAAAAAGTCAAAAGTCAAAGGTTAACAGTGAACGGTCAACCAAGTCAATGCCTATGTCAGCAAGGACATGTGTCAACCCGGGAATGAGCCACAGGTCCTAGATGATGTTAGCAGAGGAGGTGACATGGCAGATTGTGACTGGTTTATACGGACCAATCCAGTGCTGACACATGGCAGCCCAGATTTTGCCCAATTTGGCCTTATTTCCAAAATTTTAGGGATCAGGGAGGATCGAACCCTTGACCTCCCAGAGTGGCGCCAGAACAAGCTCACCGGATGAGCTACTGCAGGCCTTGGTAATGGAAGCAGTAAGTTTGTATTTATGTTGTATCAGGGGTTTCGCCGAAAAAAGGTCGGACGGTTGGGTCAACCCCACGACCGCCGAACCTTAAAAGTTATCGTTATCGCATATATATCCCACATTCACCAGAAGACCAACCCACATGTGGAATATTAATACCATATGATTAATGTTAAACTAACGGAACAACGGAACCAACACATATCATATCACATATCCAATGTATAACGTAACCAATGGCGGAATGGTCCGGCGGGGGTTTCAAACCCTCGACCCACTAAGACACTATATATGCAACGCTTTAACATGCCTCCGCTAACCATCATGTCAACAGTTCGGGCTTGAAACAAAGTAGAACCATTTTTTATTTAAACTGTGCAGGTGTTGAACCCGCCATACCACCAGCGTGCAGTCCGAGGTGGTTTTTATGCAGCCAGAGGTGGTTTTTGCCAAACAGAGGGTGGTTTTGCAGGGACAGAGTTGGTTTGGACCATTCCAAAGGGTCTTGAGGTCACAGTGGCCAAATATGGTCAAGTTTATACTCGTTTGACTCGAAATTTCGAGCTGAACGCAGTGGTGAGGTCCATTTTCTCATTTGAGACTCTGTTTTCGAGCTCATCCATGTAACAGCAGTTTGAAGACAAAATAAAGAGGTCAGCACTAGAAGCGAAAGGACCAGGTGACATAGCCAGAAAGTCTGGTGAACTCCTTTATTAAATTTGGCTGTGTTGATGTGTTTGAATGTGTTTTCAACTTGTTTATGTGTTGATGTTATTTGCAATCTTTTCGATCCGTTGCACTAAGTAACATAAGCAAATTCACACAAAGTCTATAATACATTTTTCATTAACAGATCAAGTGGTATCAGAGCAGCAAGGTTTTTAAGGTTTCACAAGTTTGTGTGAAGATTTGAATGCTTACTAGGTTGAGGCTCGGACGAGGTGAAGGTGAACATGTTGAGGCGAATCCAGAGATTGGAAGGGTCTTTTCACAAAGAAGGATGGCAGATGAAACTCCACTTGGGTCAGAATCTCAATTCTTGGATAGTTTCATGAAGATACGTGCAATGGTGGAAGAGATATATCGCGAGTTTAACAAGAACAAAGATGAAGGCACTTCATCACCTAAAGATCAAGAAGATAAGGGAAACAGAGAAATGCTTCCCCCACCTTCTCCTCCATCATCACCATCATCATCATCATCATCCTCTTCTTCTCATAAATCTAGTCCTTCTAAGAAGAAAAAAAAAAGAAAACCTCTTTGATCAAATTAGATGTAAAAATTGATTTGCCAATTTATGATGGAGAACTTCACGCTGAAAAGCTTGATAATTGGATAAGACAAATTGAAGTGTATTGCAGGGTGCAGAAAGTTGTTTCAGAAAGGAAGAAGATCCAGCTTGCTAGCTTTCGACTTGGAGGAACCACACTTGTATGGTGGGATGGCAAGACACAAGCAGATCTCCAAAAGCATGGTAAAATCATTTCAACATGGAATGAATTTGTTTCTACCATTAAAAAGCAATTTTATCCTTTGGCTTATATGCAACAAGCAATGATGAGTTGGAAAACACTACGTCAATTAAAAGGTCAAAGTGTTCAAAGTTATACTCAGGAATTCCGTAAGAGAGCTTTAACATTAGGCATATCATTGTACTCACGAGAGACATTGTTGAAATACATAGGTGGTCTTCATAGTTATTTGAGGCATACCATACTTATGTTTAATCCAACTAGCGTAGATGATGTATTGGTCCATGCAACTCATCTAGAAGCTAGAGGCAAAAATGTAACCCAAGATGTTGAGAAATCATCCAAACCTATTGAAAGCAAGAATAAAGGCAAGAAGAAACTTAAATGGAAGGAGAAGAAAACAAACATTGGGAAGAAAGATAAACCTTCATGCACTCATTGTAAGAAGGAAGGACACGATGAGGCACACTGTTGGTCATTGCATCTAGAATTGAAGCCTAAGAAGTTTGGAAGTAAAGAGCGGAAGAATGTTGTTGCTATTCAAAAAGACTTGGGATCAGATTCGGTTGATGAGACAATGGTTATAGCTACAAGTATAAAAGGTAAAGATTCCAAAGCATCTACAAGTACATCTTCGCATTTTGTTGATAATGATAATGATGAGAGGAAAAGAAATGAGCTATTTCACATTAGAGTCATTTCCAAGCATACTAAAATTAATACTTTATTTGATAGCGGGTCACAAGTTAATTTGATTTCTAAAGCAATTGTAAAGAAGTTGGGTCTAGAAACAAAACCTCATAAAAAGCCATATCCATTAGGTTGGGTGTGATAAAACTAAGCTACAAGTTACGAAACAATGTAAACTTTGTTTTGCTATTGGGTCAAAGTTTATAGATGAGGTTGAGTTAGGCATAGTCCCATTGGACATATGTGGAATTGTACTAGGAAGTCCATACTTGTACAATAGAAATGCTATCTTCTATTGAACTGAAAATAAGTATCAACTCACTATGGATGGAATTGAATATATTGTAAGGGCTCATAAACTCAAAGATAATTTCTCTCTCATAAATTCAGGACTGATAAAAAGAATTGTAAATTCAAGTAAACAATTTTTACTTATGATTGTAAAAGCAAAGGATATTGATAAATCCGATGCTTTCCAAGGCTGTAATCCTAAACAGAAAGCAGATCTAGTTAAAGTTGCTTTCGATTATGATATTCTGTTTCAAGAGCCTAAAGGACTTCCACCCAAGTGAGAGATAGAACATGAGATTTATTTGCAGCAAGATGCTCCACTACCTAACATTGGAATGTACAAGTTATCAGCTCTAGAGAATGCAGAGATAAAGAAGAAAGTACAGGAGTTGCTCGATCAAGGGTTTATTCAACCAAGCACATGACCATGCGGATCACCTATTGTGTTAGTGCGAAAGAAAGACGGTTCGTGGAGAATGTGCATTGATTTTAGAGCATTAAATAATATCACAATAACGAATCGTTATCCTCTTCCTGGTATTGATGATTTGTTAGATCAGTTAAAAGATGCAGTTTACTTCTCTAAATTGGACTTGTGAAGCAGCTTCGTAGAACAGGGTGTATGGGAAACTGCTTTCAAAACAAAGCAAGGACTCTATGAATGGATGGTTTTGGCTTAACTAATGCTCCAGCTACATTCATGTGAGTCATGAATGATGTATTTAGGCCATTGATTGATGATTTTGTAATAGTCTATTTAGATGATATTCTTGTTTTCAGTAGAACATGGAATGAACATGTAAAGCATGTAAAGCAGGTTTTAGATGTTTTGAAAATAGAAAATCTCTATGTAAAACTGTCAAAATGTGAATTTGGCAGAACATCTTTGAATTATTTGGGTTATGTTGTAGGGGGTGGTGAATTGAAGATAGATCCCTCTAAGGTCGAAGTCATTGTAAATTGGCCTAAGCCCAATACTGCTACAGAAGTTAGAAGTTCTTAGGGGCAGCACAATTTGGCAGA
>APFE030951901.1:29195-73164 GCA_000404065.3 Pinus taeda | reverse complement strand
ACATTTACTCATGAATGATCACATAATGAAAATAGAAATATCCAAAATCAGCCATGAGAAATTTCTAATTTCTTGTCTGGTGCTTGATTGGGAGTCTCCTCCTACATAGTTGAACGACCTTAGTGCTCTTGATTAAATACAAGTTTCATACCCTAGTACCCTACATGCTCTTCATTATTGGGAGTCTCCCCTGCATAGAGAGCTTGGTTATCTTGATTAAATACAAGTCCCATACCCTAGTACATGATAAAATCCAATGGAAACATTACAATCCCCCTAATCTTGAAATCCTGAAAAACAGATAAGTCTGCTGGATTTTGAGTGAGATCTAAAATTCTACTTTCTCCATATGAAATCCAATGAGCGCGAAACCACTCTCAAACATCCTGAGTCATTTCATGGTAATGTTAAAAATTTAAGTATAAGGATGAAAATGAAAAATAAAGGAGAATATCACTTTTACTTTAAGAATTTAACATTACCATGAACTGCATATCAACACTAGGGCAAAAGTTCACTTTTATAACTTTAGACAGGCATCTAAAAGCAACTAGAAGTCACTAGGATAACCTAGAAATAAATTAGAAAACAAACTAAATTTAAAAAAAAAAAAACACACACACACAAGTAAAAAGCTGAAACGTGAGTCGTATGGCCCTGAAACGCGTTTCAAGGCCGTACCAAACGCGTTTCAGCGTTTCGTACCCATTTCCGTATGAAAACGCCCCCTTGCCCTTCATTTCCTGCAATATATATATATATATATATGTGTGTGTGTGTGTGTGCGTGTGTGTGTGTGTGTGCAATCATAAAGCATAAATGATACATTATAATTTATTACATTTAAACATTAAGATTAAATTTACATCACATTTACTCATGAATGATCACACAATGAGAATAAAAATATCGGAATATCCAAAAGCAACATTTATTATATATCCAAATCTCAAAATCAGCCTTTATTTATATTAATATATGAGGCTGCAAGTACAATAAAGACTATAAGGCTGCAAGAACTATAGAGACAAAATACTAATCCTCATCATAATAATCCTCATCAAAAATAGAAGCAGTACAATGCTCAACAGTGGATGGTGGTGTTAAAGAAGATGATGCGCCAATTCCACTGCCAGACTCAGCCTCAATATTCAGGGCAGCAAGAGAGAGATCCAAAACAGGATTTTCTGCATCCACATCCCATTCTTTAGAAGGACCACTGTTGTATTCTGGACCCCTACGAGATGCAAGGCGAAGGTTGGAGTGCACATAAACAAGATCCTCTGCCTTCTGTGAGCCCAACCTATTGCGCTTCATAGAATGAATAAAACCAAAAGTGCTCCAATTCCTTTCTGCTAATGAAGAGCTTGCCACTTGTGAAAGAATGCGAATGGCAAGGTTTTGCAAATGTACACCATTTGCTCCATGACAAATCCCCCACCTAACTGGATTCATGGTGCTTCTCTCCTCCAAAGCTGATATATCTGCATAATCATCTATTCCTGCAACAAAACTGGCAAATTCCTCCTTTAGCTCCATGTGTAGATGAGAAGGAAACATTCTCATAAGGGATTTTTTCACCCCATTAGCCACCTCTCTATCCTTATGTGGTGCTTTCCTCTTCCCATTGCTTTGAGCAATAAACTCCTCGTCATAAAATTTGGGCTTCAAAGCATGTGCTAAAGTGTGCAATGGAGTGTTGAAATTGTTCCACCTATCAACAATGATTTTCTTGACCAAACCAGTAAAATGATCATCAACAAACAAAAGTTGTGGAGACTCTTGCAAAATGATTTCCATAGTTTTCTCAACCATGGAATCCATGCCATCATATATCTCTCCTAAGAAAGGTTGGTCAGTGTCTGCACTCCGGAGAAGCTCAAATGCAGGGGTTGTGAACTTTAGCAAGAAATCTATCTTGCTCCACCAATCCTCATCAAGGCACAATCTACGCACCATAGATCCCCGCTCTGAATCTGCTTGTCTCCACTCAATCCAAAGTTGACTCACCACCATAGAAACTAATGCATGCTTAACCTCAACAAGGCGCCGCAACATCAGGAAGTTTGAGGCATATCTTGTCTCAGCAACTTTTAACAACTCCAATTTGGAGTACTCTCGAAATATGGCCTGAGATTAATGGTGGTTGGTGATGAATTTGACAATCTCCCTTGCTTCCCCTGTGAGTTCCTTTATCCAGGAAACTTTGTTGTCGATCTCCTCTAAGATTAGATTCAAATTATAGACAACGCATGATGTCCAAAAGATGTGGTCATACCTCCCCTCAATAATTAAACCTGCAGCTTTGCAAACTGGTGCATTATCCGTGATAACTTGCACCACCCTGTTAGGCCCTATTTGTTCAATAGCTTTTATAATAACATCAGCAATGAACTGTGCATCTTTCACCTCTCCTGAGCAGTATTCTGCCTTGATAAACATTGCTCCTTTGGGGGAAGTGGCAATGATATTTATCAATGGTCTGCGCCTTGTATTTGTCCATCCATCTGAGACTATGGTAACCCCAGAGCTACTCCAGGAAGAATGAATTGGAGCTAAAATATCCTCCACAAGCTCCTCATTTTTGAGAAGCTGGGTTCTGACTTTCTCATAGTTGAGCCCCTTGTACCCTTAAGGAGCTTTGTTAATTGCCCTTATCATATCTTGCCAGTAAGGAGAGCGAACAACATTGAATGGGATACCACATGCATAAATGCACCTAGCCACTCTGGAATCATTCTCTTCTCTTGCTTGCACATTCACCAATTTAGCAATTCTGCTATCCTGAACTGAAGGGGATGCCCCTCTGGTATTTTTGGGTGCTAGTTGTTCATGTTGTTGAGTGGGACGGGCTCTCCTCTTTCTTGCTTCAGCTACAATCCTTGGCTCAATGTTAGATGCAGCTTGAGTAAGGTCATCATGCCTTCTCTTAGTACCATCCACCTCATCTTGCTCTCTTTGATATGCCCTCTTTGCCAATGGATCTATTGTTTTTGTGCAACCTGCAATCCCCTGTCCTCCTCCATGCAAAAGATGTGCCTTCACTCTTGGGTAGGAGCCCTTGTACGAATTATTGCAAATATTGCATCGCCATTCCCATGATCCACCACCTATACATCTTTGAAGCTTCGTCACATGCCTCCAAAGAGGATAATATTCAGCCCTTAGGTTGGCCCTAGGGCTTGAACTTGCAGCTGCACTTTCGCTGGAAGCCATTGCTGCAAAAATAAATTAAAAAAACAAATATGTAAATAAAAAACGTTTTCATATTTTTGGCAGCATAAACCCTAGAAAAATTGAAGAAATAGTAGGAAAAAACTAACAAAATGAATGTTGCCTACCCAAATTAATTTTTTGTAGTTAAAGCTACCCCAAAATGCTAGAAAAGAGGAGAAATATGGTTGTAGCTGAGCCAAAAAGCCAAGAATGTCGTAGTCGGAAACTCTACACTCCAAATCTGCTGCTGAAATCTCTTTCTCTTGCTACGGAAATCTCTTGCTCTTGCTGCTGAAATCTACTTTGCTCACTGCTCAAAACACCCTAGCTGAAACAACTGCTCTCTTCCTCTCTTCTCCTTTGCTAAAATCGCCAGTGTCCAAGAGAAATGACTTGTTGAATAGTGTGATGAGAGAATGAGACAAAGTTCACTTTTATAATTTTAGACAGGCATCTAGAAGCAACTAGAAGTCATTAGGAAAACCTAATAATAAATTAGAAAACAAATTAAAAAATAAATTTAAAAAAACACAAGTTACAAGCTGAAACGTGCGTCGTACGGCCGTGAAACGCGTTTCCGGCCGTACTGGCCACGTTTCTGCATCGTGAAACGTGCTAGTATGGCCGGAAACGCGTTTCACGGCCGTACCACGCGTTTCAACGTTTCGTACTCGTTTCCGTACGGAAACGGCCTCCTACCCGATGTTTCCTGCAACTTAGGCTTTGACAAGTGTGAAACAGGGGTTTTAGTGGGGAGACAAGCAGCAGAAAGCCTTCAACACATTGAAGGAAAGGCTCAGTACAGCGTCAGTACTAGCACTGCCAGATCTTCAGCATCCATTTGAGATCGAGACAGATGTAAGTGAATATGCCATGGGGGCAGTGTTGATGCGGCACATAAAGCCTATATGCTTTCATTCTGAGACATTCACATCAGCAGTAGTTAACTATCCTACATATGATAAAGAATTGTATGCATTAGTTCAAAGTGTTAAAAAGTGGAAACATTACATAATGGGTAAAGAAACAATCGCACACAGATCATCAACCACTATAATACTTACAAACTAAATTGCAACAATCAAGACACTATCGGTGGATGGGTTTCCTACAGCGATTTCATCTTGTTATTAAATATAAGAAGGGCATACATAATAATGTTCAAAGTGTTAAAAAGTGGAAACATTACATAATGGGTAAAGAAACAATCGCACACAGATCATCAACCACTATAATACTTATTAGTTCAAAGTGTTAAAAAGTGGAAACATTACATAATGGGTAAAGAAACAATCGCACACAGATCATCAACCACTATAATACTTACAAACTAAATTGCAACAATCAAGACACTATCGGTGGATGGGTTTCCTACAGCAATCATCTTGTTATTAGATATAAGAAGGGCATACATAATAATGTTGCAGACATGTTATCAAGACCAATTACAAATGCATCCACAATACTTAAGCATAATTCGGTAATTCAAGAAAGTTACATTGAACAATATGCTCAAGACACGGATTTTAAGGATGTATATGCAACTTTAAGTCATAGAAAGCAGGTAGAAGAATTGGATTATTTCATAAAGGGAAAACTCTCATATCATTTGGGAAAGTTATGAATTCCACAAACTGAAAGAGTTAATATAATTTGAGAATCACATACTCCTCTCATATCAAGTCATTTTGGTGTAAGTAAAAGAGTTGCACAATTATAAAGATTCTGCTATTGGCCACAAATGAATGAGACAGTTTCTAGATATATTAAAGGATGTACTATGTGTGCTACAAGCAAGCCAAGTAATAGAAAATTAGGCTTGTATACTCCATTTCCAATTCCTTCTCGTCCTTGGGAAAGTGTTTCCGTGGATTTTGTTGGGGGATTGCCAAAGTCTAGAAAAGGTCATGATTATTTGTATGTAGTTGTGGATAGGTTCAGTAAAATGTGTATTTTGACACCATGTAATAAATAGGTCACGGCTAAACAAACTGCAAAGTTGTTCTTTCAAAATGTACGGGTTCATTTTGGGTTACCCACTTCTATTGTATCTGATTGAGATTCTCGATTTGTCGGGAATTTTTGGTCAAGTCTATGGGAGTTAATGGACACAAAGTTAAAAAAGAGCATGGCATTTCATTGCAAACAGATAGTTAGACAGAAGTGGTTAACAGGACAGTGATACAGTTGCTTCAAAGATATTATAGCAAGCATCCCAAACTTTGGGATGAGCATTTGTGTTATGTGTAGCATGCTTACAACCATGCAAAACATTCTTCTACTCAAGGATCTCCTTTTGAGACTTGTTTTGGTTTTATACCAAAGTCTCCGTTGGATTTTGTCTTTGGTAAAGACATAGCAGTTGATGGACACAGTGATGTGGACAAAGCAACCAAGTTCATTGAATAAATCCAGGAAATTCACCAGGCAATACAGAAACAACTGGAAAAAAGCCAAGCAAAGTATAAAGCTCAGCATGACAAGCATCGAGTTGAGCATAGTTTTCAAGTTGGTGATCAAGTATGGTTGTACATCAGCAAAGAAAGACTGCAAGAAGAAGGTAAAATGTTGAAACCAATTAGATATGGTCCTTTCAAAATACTTGACAAAATTGGTGAAAATGCTTTCCGCCCAGATCTACCAGCTTATATGCAGATCTATTCCGTCGTAAATGTCAAAAACTTGCGATTATATGAGCCTTCATTGATTGAAAATCCCGAAGAGCAAGGTCAACTACCTTTCATTGAAGATATTTTGCCTGAGTATCTCAATGAGCTACAGGAGGATAAGGACTTCGCGACGGGGAAATGTTGAGTATCTTCGAGTTAAACTCAAAGGTACAAATCCAAGTAAAGCACGATGGATAGAGATTGGAAAAGTGAAGGAAGTTTATCCTCACTTACTCAACAGCTAAAACCAACTTTTGGTGGTCCAAAAGCTGCCAGTGGGTGGAATGATCCAAAATGGATCCAGTTTTGCCTCTGGATCAAAGTCTTCCAATGCAGATGAAATTGGAATCAAGTTGAAGTGCTCGTCAATACGATTCCAATGATGCAAATGGCGCGTAAATCCGAGTCTGGATGGAGAAGTTAGAGCCAGTCAAAGTTTATGGAAATTAGGGCAAAAGAAGTCAAAAGTCAAAGGTTAACAGTCAATGGTCAACGATCAACCAAGTGAATACCTATGTCAGCAAGGACCAGTGTTGCAGTAATCACCAAAAAATCGCAATAAAATCGTTTATCGCGATTTTTTCAAAAAAAAACGATAAAAATCGGGTGATAAAATCGAGTTCTTTTTTTAGCCGATTTTTATGAAAAAACCGTGGAAAATAAATAAATAAATAAAATAAAATTATGAACAAGATGAGGTGACCCAAGCTACCCCTGTCACCAGTGGAGGACGTGGTCTACCTCCTGTAACTCCTAGTTCTTAAGCTTCTAGAGCACAGCAGAGTCTACTGCCAACTCCACCGACATCTACATCTAGAGGGGCAAAGGAAATCAGTAGTATTAGACTTTAGTTATTTGGTTCATTTCATTGTATATGACATTATGACTCATGATATGAGATACATCATTATATTTCTTGTTGATATTTTGAGGCTCAGTTGGGAGTCATGAGTCAGGACTTACTATTCAGGACATGATTCACTGTTATGTGTGATGTGGCACTAGAAATGATATTAAACATTTTATATATTAGTTCTTTTATCATATTTATGTGTCAATGTATTTATTTTATGTTGTAGATGCTTTAGATATTAAAAAAATTGCAAAAAAATGAATATTTTTGTATGTTACGATTTTTTCCCGATTTTTATGATTTTTTCCAATTTTTTCCCTGCACTGGTAATATCCTGATAACGATTAGTGCATCATTGGTAGGGACACGTGTCAACCCGAGAATGAGCCACGGGTCTTGGATGATGTCAACAGAGAAGGTGATGTGGTAGATTGTGATTGGTTTATATAGGCCAATCTGGTGCTGACACGTGGTAGCCTGAATTTTGCCCAATTTGGCCTTATTTCCGAAATTTTGGGGATCAGGGAGGATCGAACCCCTAACCTCACAAAGTGGCAACATTTTAGCCAGATCCAACTCACCAGATGAGCTACCGCAGGCCATGGTAACAGAAGCGGTGAGTTTGTATTTATGTTGTACCGGGGGTTTCGTCGAAAAAAGGTTGGACAGTCGGGGTCAACCCCACAACCGCCGAACGTTTGAAGTTATCGTTATCACATATATATCCCACATTCACGCAAGACCAAGCCACATGTGGAATACCAATGGCAGAATGGTCGGGCGGGGGTTTCGAACCCTCGACCCACCAAAACACTATATATGCAACGCTTTAACATGCCTCCACTAACCAACATGTCAACAGTTCGAGCTTGAAACAAAGTCGAATCAATTTTTATTTAAACTGTGCAGGTGTTGAACCCGCCATACCACCAGCGCGCAGTCCGAGGTGGTTTTTATGCAAGCAGAGGTGGTTTTTTCCAAACAGAGGGTGGTTTTGCAAGAACAGAGGTGGTTTTGGACCATTACAGGGGGTCTGGAGGTTACAGTGGCCAAATATGGTCAAGTTTATACTCGTTTGACTCAAAATTTCGAGCTGAACGCAGTGGTAAGGTCCATTTTCTCATTTGAGACTCTATTTTCGAGCTCCTCCCTGTAACAGAAGTTTGAAGACAAAATAAAAAGATCAGCACTGGAAGTGAAAGGACAAGGAGACGTAGCCAGAAAGTCTAGTGAAATCCTTTATTAAATTTGGCTGTGTTGATGTATTTGAATGTGTTTTCAACTTGCTTATGTGTTTATGTTATTTGCAATCTTTTTGATCTGTTGCACTAAGTAACATAAGCAAATTCACACAAAGTCTATAATACCTTTTTCATTAACAAATCACCTTTGGTGCCATAGTTCAGATTGTAGAGATGTGTCGCAAGACATGGCTCCCAATGGACTTCCTCCAACTTGATACAAAGTGTCAACCCTGAACCTAAGAATAAAAGCATCTTTAAAATTTCTTTTCCAAATATGTACCTTTCCATCGATGAATGCGACCTTGAATCCTTTGTCCTCCATGGCTGAAATGGACACCAGGTTCTTCTTGAGATCAAGTACATATAGTACTTCTTGCAAATGAATAGCGTTACCTTGATTCAATTAAAGGGTAACATTCCTACTCCCTTCACGGGATAAGTGGCATCGCCTCCAAGGATGATATCCAAGTTTGTCTCCTTTTCTATCAGATTAGAGAGGGCTTCCTTGTATCCGGTGAAGTGCTTTGAGGCACCACTATCAATCAGCCAATTTCCCAGTGTCCGGAGGAGAGGCAATGGAGAGGGTCGATATAAGATAGTACTCTTTTTGCCTATTGTTAACAACATTTGATTTTTCATACCTAGAGTTCCTTGATTTCTTGGAGGATCGACCATTTCCTTGATGTCTCGCATTCCTTTTCCCTTTACCATTGGACCTGCCATTCCTTTGATGGCTGTTGTTGAAGTTGCCCCTGGAATGATTGTGATCATCATCATGCGATGTGTCCCTTCTATTTGGACACTCCCTTGCATAGTGGCCAAACTTATTGCAAACAAAGCACCCTGTCCTTCCGATCCCTCCCGTTTAGATCCAAGCTTTTCCAATGCTCAAAGTGACCACCTCTTCCAAGGACCCACTAAAACTCACTTTCTCTCCTTTTGGCCATGAGCGACGACCGAGAAGTGTTAAGTGGGGTTGCCTTCTATTAAAGCATTTTTGCTCACCATTTCTGTTTTTTTTGAATGCATTCTCGACATTCAATTCTTCATTCAAACCCTATAACTTGTCATTGTGAGTACGGTGGTGTCTTAAATACAACCACTCAAGTGGGAGTCCTCCAAGGGTGTGTGAGAGTAAGTTCCCTACAGAATGACTTCTCCAATCGAGAGTAGATCATTCTTGATCTTAGTAATCCTCAAGAAATAGGATTGAATATCCTTGTCCTTGCCCTTCTTAATATCCTTCAACTTATTCTTGAGAAATAGAATTTGATTAGCATTACTAACCTTGAACATGTCGACCAACCTGTCGTAGATCTCCTTGGAGGTCTTCAATTTGGAGATGTAGGCCACCAGACTCTTGTCAATGGAATCCCTGATAATTTTCTTTGCTTTGACTTCAGCCCTATTGTACTTGGTCTTTGCAACATCCAGTGCATTTGAAGGAGGTCCAGGGATTTTACCCTGTGAAAATTACTAGACGCGAAGGAACCCCTACTTCAGCAAATTTGAAGCTACTTCACCTACTTGATTTTTACTATACATTAACCAAGTTATTCTTCTGAATATTGATGAAAATTACTTCTGCAGCCTACACTTATTAAATATTGGATCTCATGAAACAAAAAACAGAGCAAATAACAAGATACATAGGACACACTTATTTTTGGACACAATAGTCCCTGGAAAAACCCAAAGCGGGAAAACCGGTGCAACAACTCTGAGGGTTTATTATTATGTAGGAGAAATATCAAAATACAAATCTAGGAGACTCATCTAGCAATCCTTTACAAAGAAAATTCTAGCGCAAAATCTGAGTGAGTTTTACCTCACTTCACCTGGCAGAATTCAGGTGATCTGGCACAAGGCTGGCTAATCCTGGCTATTTTTGCGTTGGCTCTACGTTAGCCCTGCGTCACCTTTTATGCCCTCTGTGTCAGCTCTCCCGACTGTTCCAGCAGTTCCCGACAGTTTCGGTTGTTCTGACAGTTTTGGATTCTGCGTGACAGGCAACTTTTCTGTGTCAACTCCCCCAGCTACTGCGTTGCCTCTGCGTCAGCTGTTCCCGGCAATTTCGGCTATTCCGACTGTTATGGATTCTGCGTGACAAACAGCTTTTCTGCGTTGCCTCTCTGCAAGCTCTCTCCGCCTCTCTGTTAGTATCCTCCGAAAAGTCCTCTCGGATTCTCACTGCCCCTCTGCTGCAAGATCTCCCCAATCGATTTTCCTCTTAATAACTTCTCACCTCATAAAATTGATTTCCTCAACCTCTTTGTGTGTATTTCCAAATGAATCCCAAGCCTCCATTTTATACTTTTCCTATTGAGTCTTTAACGACCGAAATTAAGTCTCTAATCAACAGCTAAGATTAAATTAGACTTGATCCTCATATCTTAAAAGCTTCTCACCCATATTTTCATTAATACCCATTAATATTTTAATTTTCCTAAGTTTAGACTTAGGAACCCCATTAAAAATATTAATTATTTTAATAAAATACAATCCGGGTGGAATTTCACCAAACGGTTTTTGGGTTCTTTAGGACTCATGTGCCTTAGCCTTTCCACCAATTTTCAAGGCTAAATCACTTCTGATGCTACCAAAAACTAACACTCATGTTGATTGTTGGTAGCATCCAATGTGCTCTAGCCATGAAATTTGGTGGAGAGGCTAAGGCACATGAGATTTCCAAGACTTAGAAATCGTTTGGAGAAATTCCACCCGGATAAAGAAATATTAAAATAATTAATATTTTTTAATGGGTTCCTAAATCGTTCCTAAGTCTAAACTTAGGAAAATAAAAATATTAATGTGTATTAATATAAAATGGGTGAGAAAGTTTTAGGTGACGAGGATCAAGCCAGTTATAATCTTAGTCGATGACTAGGGACTTAATCTCGGTCATTGAATCGTCAACTAGAAAAGTATAAGAGGAAGCTTGAGGGTCAGTTGGATATACACCAAGAGAGATCAAGAATTCGATTTTTTGGGGCGAGGTTTGCTGAGGACAACAAGTTAGTGATCAGTTATAGCGAGGGGCAATTTAGCAAGGAATTTTCATCCAAGGCTGAAGAATACATAGCAGAGAGGCAACGCAGTGCTAGAAGAGGCAGTGCAGTGCTGGG
The DNA here is from genome assembly GCA_000404065.3 of Pinus taeda. NCBI lineage: Eukaryota > Viridiplantae > Streptophyta > Pinopsida > Pinales > Pinaceae > Pinus > Pinus taeda. Next base: position 62,057 of record APFE030951901.1, on the reverse strand, counting down.
AGAGACAGCGTAGGCCCTAAAAGGGTTGATGCAGAGGCTAAAGACCTGACGCAGAGGATGCAGAAGGCTGACGCAGGTGACACAAAAGCTGTAGAGGCTGATGCTAGGCCTCAGAGGCAGTGCTGGGGAGATTCTGTAGGGCAGACTGAGAGAAGATCAACAAATTCTGAGCTTAGGAGGTGTTATGCTCTTATACCAATAGGTGTCATATTTCATGATTGGCATTGATGGGCTCTGCAATATGTTCATACCTTTTTGTCTGGTTGCAAAGGTTTTCCATATTGTCAAAATCAAAATATTTAAAAAATGTAAAGAGAGTATGCTCTAAAAGAAAAATCAAAGGACAAAAAGAATGAAATGGTCAAAAAATGAAAAAATGAACCCCAAACAAAATAGGCTAGGAAAGTGTGCAAGTCCAAAAGGCCACTACTATTCTATTTTTGCAATAACCTGATGATGTGCAGCTTGTTGACTTATGCCACCATTGATGAATGGCCAAACAGCTCAATCTTGACTAGTTCATGTCTGAATTTACTTGTTTTAGTGATAGAGAATAAAATCTGTCCAAACTGTTCAATCTTGGCAGATAAATAGATAGGTAGAGAAGCAAAGGAGCTTAACAATTGAATCTGAGCCCTTGGATGTTACAAGTGTAAATTTAGGTAGAGTTGAATGAAAAGAAAAGAGCATGATGAGAGTTTGCCAGCTCAAGTGCACCCAAAGAAAAGAAGAAAAAATGTTAGGCAAAGTAGGCTGGGTAGACAGAATGATGTTGCAGAATGTGACTTGTGATGTATTGTGTAAATATGTTAACTTTCAGTCCCACCACAAGTGCAAAGCAGATATTTTGATGCAGCTCAAACAAGGCAGAGTTTCATGACTAACTCCCCTTCATCCTTCTCTCCAATCACTTACTAATCTCCCCCAAGAGATATTAAGATCTGCTTAATATCACTAATCCACTCATCTCATTTCATAAAAAGCCTAAGTAAAACCCCTTTTACTTAGGAAATTATACAAATATCACAAAAACCCCTATTCCCTTTAAAGCCTAAATTTAACTTAGCGCTTTCAATTTCTTTTCAAAATTCATATTAACTGTTAACATATATTATTTAAATCCCTATAAATTTGTTCCCATCCCGTATTATATAAATATATGTTGAAAACCCTCAAATATTAATATTCCGCCCCTAGTTAAACTATAACCATAGCATTGTATAAGCGAGGGATTAATGGTTCATCTGGAATTTATTAAAAAACCTCCACGCGCAAAACCTTGGGATTAATTAACATCTGGTTAATTAATAACCTAAAACCCGCAGACCATCAAATCCGCCCCGATACCATTAAAAACGCATTTTATTGTGTCGGGCCCGCAGTATTATCCTTCTGCCATCTCCGACCTCCGTCAGTCATCAGATCTGGGCTCGCTCATTCAACGGCCCACGATCATATCGCGACCCCCCCATCGACCGCACGTTAAGTCCCCGGGAGCTGATGGTATTGCTCTCGTACTGTGGACACGCGTCGCACTCCCGCCGTGATCATTGCCTCCCCGCCTGAAACTGCTCGACCCCAAAAGTTGTACGGGGGGAAACCGCTTACTACCCCTCCGCTAAACGACAACACATCCAATCCAGCTGACGTCACCCATGCAATAAATGCCAAACGCCCCGCCAAAGCCAAAATTTTGTTAAAACAATGATAAAATGTCATTTTCATTCATTTTCTCTGCAAACTATTTTCATGCAAAACACGTCTAGTTAATTGCTCGAGCGTCCAGTCCACCACCCGGCCAACAAATTTCAACATCGTGCTCTGCAGCTCGTCAGTCAACCTGCGAATTACACTGTTTGCCTTCTGAACACAGGTATTTACCCCAATTCACTTCCCAAACCGGTAAATTCATTTTTTCCTCTGTAAATTTTACCCAAAGAGCCAAATTCAAGTAAAGTCAATCCGTAGCTCTCATAAAAATACACCCAGAACTGTTGTTTTGCCCACTTTTCCACAAAAGCCTGACCTTCAGTTTGAAACACAAGAACCAAACATGGAAGCTCCTGTAGCCCTGAACGTCGCACCCCTCAATGCACCTCATAAAGACCTGGATTATTTACCCTTGGCTGACAGAGATGTTCAAATAAAAGAGTTATCTGGAGACATGAACCATCTCCAGGCATTTTGCCGAATTAGGAATAGTTATCTGAGCAACTCGATATCTATGGAATATGGGAAACTAATCTTCCCAGCTATTACCTTCCCTCAGTCAATGTGTTCCCAGATATTATTCACCAATGTTGTGCCAACTATGACCCTGTCAGTAAAGCAGTTATGACCCCATTCCACGCTGTTCTCTTTTACATAACTGCTGAATCCATCAATGAGATGTTACAGTTCAAACCCACTCAGCCTCTGGCTCCTCTTTCCATGGGATTTTTGCTTGAGCAAGGCTCTTGATTGCCCAATTCAGAGATAACCCGTATTGCTCAAATGTTCATGAAACCAGATTGCCAGCCCCAAGTCCCACCTCCACATTTGCATGTCTGGTTCACTGAAACAGGAAAACTCATAATTGATATGATATCCTTCATCTTGGGATTTAAAACCAGTGAATTTGTTGATGAGACCACCTTAGTTTTGTTGTCAATATTTACTCCAGGACAGCCCCCTGCTGTCAAGTATGACTATGCCACTTTTATTGCCAACAAGATCCATGATCAGTTCATAAATCTGGACAAAGAAGGAGTCTTCAAGTACGCCTCATTCATATACCACCTTCTGCTATATTATCAGCTAGACAGTTTTTCATTTCCCATCAGAAAATTGGATTCCAAAAGAGCGCGGAGGTCTGTGATCTTTTGGACCTCAGTCTTCCACAATGTCTGTGAATCCCCTTATACCTATTGTGAATTCATTGACTTGTTTGTACATCCAACCTCCACTCTATTGATAGGAGCTCCTCCTCCTAGGCTCTTTGGTGATATAAAGAAGATTTTACAGCTTTCCAGACAGTACAAGATAGGTGACTGGTACCTCTACCAAAATCATACGGAAATCAGAATCTATGGATGTGAACTGTGTCATTTCAAATTGCTTAGACATGTGCCCATGAGACTATTTGCACTGGAGTATTTCAGGCAGCTTATCAATGCAGATTTAACCCACTTTTGTAGTGCAAAGAAAAAGGCTCAGCTGAGAATAAAAAACCAGTTAGGCCCTTTTGTCATCCATAAGAGGGAGGCATGGGAAGATGCTGAGAAGATATTAGGGGAACAACTTAAATTGAAGAAGAGTTTTTGGTAGGTGCCATATGACCCAAATAGCTTTATAAGTGACAGAAAAGTAAGAAACAGGTTGTCAGTTTATGTACATCATAGGATCCCTGAAATTGAACAGTTTGCTAATCAGGATGACTGGGTAGAGGGTACATTAATAAAAGAAATTAGTGAGCAAGAAAATATGGAAAGAGCTATGAAAGACCTTGAAAAAACCCTTGACCTGGACTCTTTTGAACAGGTATCTTTCAAGCTACCTCAACAAATAGGAGTTGGTACATCCTCTGCTGGAACTTCTCAGCAGCCTGTACAAGAAACCAGCACACCAGTTACAGGGTCTTCTAAGGGCAAGGAAGTGGCAGACATAGAGCAGCCAGCAATGACTGATCAGCAGGGGCAAACTCCTCCAGTCCAAACCAAAGCAGCAGAGATTCCTACACTGCAGACTCCTCTAAATGAGGAAAGAGGCAAGAAGAGAGACAGGGAAGACGCCACACCGATCAGTGGGCCTGCAGAACAACCAGGGGAAAAAAGGCAAAGACTCAATCCTATGTCAGAAGAGGAAATCTTTGAACAAACAACGGAGAGTCTAAGAGGGGAAAAGATAGCCAGCCAGCAAACATCCCCGGTGGTGGAAACATCAACTAGCTCACACAGGCAGGAGCTAGAAAGGCAGCATAGTGTGGAAGTTTCATCCACTAGGCCACAAAGCAAACAGGCCTCCGACATCAAAAGGACATTCACGGAGATAAAGGCTAGAAACGACCCACTCAGGCTGCAAATTTATAACCAGTATCTTAAGATGGCCCCCACAAACCAGCAAAGGTTGATGTCTGCCTATGATATTAAGGAGGGCAAAATGATCATGAGTTATTTTAAGCCCAAGGTGCAGCAACCATAATCAGCAGCTGATTACATCAGGACAAATCTGGAGGTCATAGCCAAGGACATTCATCCTATGGGCCAGATTGAGCTGCATAAATAGACTGGAGAGATGGTATACTCCACACTAGCTGATAAAGCTATGTTAGCTCATAAATTGCAAAACTCCTTGGAGAACACCTCTACTCAACTAGATTTGGAGAAAGCCTCTTCTCTAGCTATGGACAATAGGATAAAATCTTTGGAGGAGATTATCATTGAACTGGGACATGATCCCAAAGATGCCAAGGGCATAAAGGCACTAATGAAGAAAAAAGAGGAAGACATTGCTGCCTTAAGGAAGCAGCTGAAACTGCCTCCTTCCATGAATCCACAGACAGCAGAAATTGTACAACAGAAGTCAGAAGAGGACATGATGGACTTGCTCATGAAACTCAATGAAAGGTTAACTAATACAGAGCAGACACTGGAGAAGGCTCTAAAAGAAAAGCAGGGAGAGTCAACCTCCCAGCCTCCTGAAGTAATCCCTGCAGTCAGTACTGCCCCCTCCACACTTGTAACAGCATTGCCTCCCAATGTTCCAGCATCCATAGCGGAGATAATTACAGGAACAGCAACAACAACAGCAGCACCAGGCAGCAGTACTAGCATGACCACAGAGGAATTGATAAAAGCCATGGAGGAATTAAACCTCCAAGTGTCAGAATTGAAACAGGTCAAGGAACAGTTGGCGAAGGTAGAAAAAAGTTATGACAAATCCAAGATAAGTGTGGCAGAGAAAACAAGGGAGGTTAAAGCATTAGAGAACAAGGTGAGAGCATTAGAAAAAGATCTTTCTCTGGATAAACCTCTGGCAGAAATCAAAAGTATTCTATGGTCCAACATCAATCAATCCCATAGTAGTATGTGGAGTTCTATCCAAGTCATTTATGAACAGATTGACTTGATAGGAGCGGCCCAAGTGGAGATTCAAAAGACGAGCTTTATTGGGACAGATGCCTGAACAAGTTAACCGGCTAATACATTTTTTGAACAACAAGACCAGCGAAGAACTGCAAGCACTGGAAATCACAGACAGGACAGGCACCATTCTGGAAATTAAGAGAGTTCTAACCAAGAGAACTCTGATGCAAAATTTGGAAAGGAGATGCCAGGACATGCAGGTGGAGATCAACTCTTTCACAAAAAAGTTCACAATTTTGCATAAAAAAGGTTTACCAAGTCCTTTGGGAAGTAATGATCGCCTGATGAAACACATAGACTATACACATAAATTGAATAAATATGCTACTGATCAAATTACTTCATCAGCAAGTGCTTCAGAAGCAAAAGCACTCCCATCTGGCCAAGCCCTCTACAACAACTTAGAAAATTTATTCTATATTGAGCATGAAGTGAAACATCTATTCACCATCCAGCCCAGTTTCTTCAAGTACACGGAGACTGATGAAACTTTAAGAAAGTTGCAGAGACATAAACTACCAGAACCGGAGTGGTGGCAAAGTATGTTAGAAATTCTATAAACTTATCTTTGGTATCTTGGGTAAAAGGAAAATTTTGGGCCATCTACCATAATGCGGAGAACAGAAATGAATGAGGGTCAGATAGATAAAAGTTTATCAGATCAGAATTCAAATATCCGACCGAAAGGGAGCAGCCAGCACAGACTATCAGTGGAAGACAGTTGTACACTGACTTACAAAGTCTACCTCCAGCACATCTAACAGGACGGAGCAGCCAGCACAGCATCAGTTATGTTTTCCCTGTTATCGAGACTATTCGTCTCTATCTTTTGTAAAAAACGATGAATCATCACTAGATATTATCTCCTTCAGATATTTTGTAAGATATTTTTTGTATAAATACCCCCCTTAACGAAGTATTTGGGGTTGGTGAGGCATTCTTAGACTTTGTTGTAATACTGAAATTTTGGAATAAAAAAGCTTTTGGAATCAACTGTTGCTAGACTCACTAGTTGTGGAATTGAAGCAGATGGACTTGTCACAGAACTTTTGAATCAACCAGTGGACTAATAAGTCCCCTATATCTTTTGTTTTGTAATTTTTCTAGTTTCTTATATCACCTGTGTTTCACAATCTAAATGATGATGATAAAGATTAATTCAGAATTTGCTTGACAAAACTGTGTTTCATTCATTTTCACTCTCTGTGTTTTCTTCACGATTAGAATAAACAGTGCAACTCTTAATTGCTCATGTTTCCTAATTCTATCATATTGATTATTTGTTAGGGAATTCTTAACTACTCCTTAGTAATAATCGTCCATTTTCCTGTGTTAAATATGTTGAAGGATTCTTAACTGCCCTTCAACCAATTTAAGTCCATTCTATCCTATACAAATCTCTGTTTGCTCCCTGTTTGATTACCTTGCTCTGTGAAACCATCCCCTGTTAAGAAGTCAAATCCAAAAAGCCCTCCTCATTGACTCCATTTGCCCAATGGACTGAACTTCTCAGATTCACACCTCAGTTTTATTGAATCTCACCATCCAAAAATCAAACAAAACCCCTAAACTTCATAACTAGCCTAATACCTTACACAACAAAGTTAAATCATAAAGAGAGAGCCCTCTCTAGATACAGATTGGCTAGATTCTGTATCTAAAAGATTGGTCTGTGGTTATCTCGATCGTATTCCCTTTCTTACAACTTTTGGGAACAACCTGAGTGATAACAGGAGGGTGACGCAGATCCTAGAGGAGTGGCCTAGTTCCAGAGCAATGCTTGGAGCAACTTTTGTTGTCTAGCATAAGGAACAGCCATAGTCACTATGGGGTTTTCTCATCCGTTTGCTGATTTGCCAAAATATCTGTCTCCAGATAGAGGTACTACTACCAAGGATATTCCCTGTTGGGTGAGCCATTTCTGGCACCCTAGTGGTATTCACGAAATCTGCTTAATAATACAAACCCTCTATATGTTGCACCGATTTTCTCAAATTGGGTTTTTCCAGGGACAATTGTCCAAAAATAATGGTGTCCCTTGTGTTATTGTCTCAATTTATTTCAGTGCATGATTTGTATATTTGTGAAGGCTACAATAGTGTTTACTTCGATGTTTACACATATTAAATAACTTTTTAATGTAAACAACAAGTAGGAGATTGTAAACCAGTAAATTGCAGGAGTTTCTGGTGTGTTAGATTCAAGAATTTTCACATGGTATCGGAGCGATTGCAGATCAGTGGCAACTGAAGACACCAGCCAAGAAAATCCGAGAATTTGCAGCAGAGAAGCAGCTGTCCCGAGAGACAATGTTGTTCCAGAGTCAAAGAGGCAAGAGGAGGAGTGACACAGTGCAGAGAGTGTGACAGAAAGACTCACGCAGTGCCTGCGTTAGCATTTTGAGCCGGGAGAGGAACACGCAGTAGCTGGGAGGAGCCCACACAGTAGTTGCGTCATCTGTCCAAGCCGACGCAGAGGCAAAGGGACGTAGATCAGGCTTACGCAGTGCCAAGTCATCTTTCTGAGCTAAGAAGGATTGAGGCAGTAGCCAGGAGGAGCTGATCTAGTGCTCACAGTGATTGCGCAAAGCCAGAAGGGCTCAGATTCTTCAGTTGTCGGGGCTAAGGGAGCTGTGCAGATTTTGAATTGTGGAGCTCATGGGACGTTGTGCCTATCAGTGCAGAACAGTGTCTAAGGGGACTGAACCAAGGTAGAGGGAAGCACTACCTCGACAGATTTCTAGCCAAGAAATCTAAATCAAGGTTGCAGCAACAAAGGAGGATTGGAGAGTAGTGATTCGACAGTTGGTCATAGGATTTTAGAGAGGGAAATCAGGACTAAGAGGGAGTCTAGAGAAGAGGAGCAGAGATGTAGTGAACAGATTGAGGGATCAGGACAGATTGGACAAGGCTTTCAATTTTGTCATCTAGAAGGACAGGATCTTGGCAATCCTAGATAAACATCGCATCAAGGACTATGCCTTGAAAACACTTGTTGTCTCAGTTGACCCTAATGCAAATGAGAAGTACGAGGAGGCCGAGACGAAGGCGAAATGCGTGATTCTAGACGGGATCAAGGATCATGTCATACCACATATTGCTGAGAAGAACACAGCAAGGGAGATGTGGCAGACGCTGACCACCTTATACCAGGGCTCTTCCGTGCAGCGGAAGATGTTATTAGAGAAACAACTGAGTTCATATCAGATGCAGAAAGGAGAGGAGATAGATTCATTCCTTCTCAGGTTGCAAGGAATTCGCAACCAACTGACTTCCGTGGGGTCTACACCAGATCCAGAGTTCATGGTCAGGACTGCTCTGAATGCAGTTTCCAAGGACTAGGAGACGTTTGTCCAAAGCAATTTGGGCAGAGTGACTCTCCCTAGATGGGAGGAGATGTGGGCAGCTCTTCGACAGGAAGAGCTCAAGAGATTGGCCAAGGCAGGGAGTAGCGGTAAGGGAGTTCGAATCAAGAAAGAGGAGGATGAAGCAGCTCTAGTATCTATAGGACAGCAGGGGATCCAGAAGAGGAAGAAGAAAGACATCTCCAAGGTCAAGTGGTTCAATTGTGGGGAGTTGGGACATTATGCCTCTTAGTGCCCTAGGAAGAAAGGCAAGGGAGAAGCTTTCGACTCAAAAGTTGCTCCAGCAAAGGCGGAGAAGGATGTTGAGACTAATGACAATTGTACCATGAGTGCTCATGCGCCTCTAAAGAAGAGGTGGGGAGACATAGAGTTGTAGTCAAGAGGACTACATGCAGGGGCAGGATCCTTGAGGTGCCCAAACTCTTGGATCACATACGGCTACGGGAGTCCTTAACGACAGTAGCATGATGACAGGTGTCGGGTGGAGCAAGGTATGATGGAGCTGCAAGGCAGTGCTAGAGTGCAGAAATCTGTAGCAACACAGTGGAGGTTGCAACAGTGCGAGAGGCACAGAAGAGGTTGCAGCAGCGCAGTGGCAGCAGAGGTGGCTTCAACATCACAAGGCTTCCAGACTGACCAAGATGTCAGTGTTTGGGTGAAGTCAGTTACTTACTTCTCGATAACTGAGTTGCGGTGCAGCAATTAGCAGTGGCAGTGCTATGGGCAGCATGATGCAGCATGTTGAGAGGGAGTTGCAGTACATATGTAGTAGTGGCAATGGCAGTGTCATGGGCAGCAGTACAGGAAGCAACAATCCATTGGATGTGGGGCAGCAGGCCTAGCATTAGCACAGAGGACCGATGCAGAGGATCAGTGTGATGTTTCTATGTTGAAGCATTACTAGAGCACATTCCTCGCTAAGAGGCAGTGTTGATTTTTGGTAGCATCGGATGTGCTCTAGCCATGAAATTTGGTGTAGAGGCTAAGGCACATGAGATCTCCAAGACCCAAAAATCGTTTGGAGAAATTCCACCCTGATGAAGAGATATTAAAATAATTAATAGTTTTTAATAGGTTCCTAAGTCTAAACTTAGGAAAATAAAGATATTAATGTGTACTAATATAAAATGGGTGAGAAAGTTCTAAGTGATGAGGATCAAGCAAGTTCTAATCTTAGTCGTTGATTAGGGACTTAATCTCTGTTGTTGAATCGTCAAAAGGAAAAGTATAAGAGGAGGCTGAGGGTCAGTTGGAGATACACCAAGAGAGATCAAGAATTCGATTTTCTGGGGCGAGGTTTGCTGAGGAAATCGAGTTAGTGATCAATTGCAGCGACGAGCAGTTCAGCAAGGGATTTTCATCTGAGGCTGAAGAATACATAACAGAGAGGTAGCGCAGTGCTGGGAGAGACAGCGCGGGCCCTCGAAGGGTTGATGCAGAGGCAGAAGAGCTGATGCAGAGGACACAGAAGGCTAACGCAAGTGAAGCAGAAGCCGTAGAGGCTGACGCTGGGCCTCAAAGGCAGCGCTAGGGAGATTTTATGGGCAGACTGAGAGCAAAATAGCAGATTCTAAGATGGGGAGGGTAACGTAGATCCTAGAGGAGTGACGCAGTTCCAAAGTAGTGCTTGGAGCAACTTTCATTGTCCAGCATAAGGAACAACTGGAGTCACTATGGGGTTTGATCATCCGTTTGTTGATTTGTCGAAATATCTGTCTCCGGATAAAGGTACTACTACCAAGGATATTCTTTGTTGGGTGAGCCATTTCTGGCACCCTAGTGGTATTCACGAAATCTGCTTAATAATATAAAGCCTCTATATGCTGCACCGGTTTTCCCGAATTGGGTTTTTTCGGGGACAATTGTCCAAAAATAACGGTATCCCTTGTGTTATTGTCTCAGTTCATTTCAGTGCATGATTTGTATATTTGTGAAGGTTGCAATAGTGTTTACTTCGATCTTTATGCAGTTAAATAACTTGTTAATAAAAGAACAAGTAGGAGATTGTAAACCAGTAAATTGCAGTAGAGGTTTCTGATGCGTTAGATTCAGGAATTTTCACAACTCCCTCTTAGCAAGGAAAGTGCTCTAGCAACAAGGTCTACCTGCATGCTTCTTTGTTTCTAAAACACCTCCTTTCTGCACTGCTGCTACCACCAACACTGTGTTGTTGTTGCTACTGTACTACTCCCCATGACACTGCCACTGTTGCATCTGTACTACAGCTCCCTCTCAAACATTGCATCTGCTATACTGCTAACACTGCATCCGTACTGCAACTCAATTGCTGAGAGAAGAAACTAAAAAACATCCAAAATTAGTTGAACTTAACTGTGTTCAGAATAACACAATGAATGTTGGAATTTGACTGCTGTTGATCCTGACCCTCTGAATCTGCGTTGTTGCTGACTTCTGCATTGTGCCATCTGCACTATTGCCAACCTTGCTCTGCGCTTAGTCCCCAGCTACTGCATCTGCCCTCCAAACACTCCATTGCATCATCTGACACTAAGTCCATCTCGCTACTGCTGAATCTTAGGCTCCCCTAGCAAGGCATTGATCCAAGATGTGGACTCCTCAAGGATCCTGCCCACATGTAGTCCTCTCGATTACAGCTCAATATCGCCCCATCTCCCTCCTGGAGATGTGTGGGCACTCATGGCAAACTCATCCTCATCAATCTTTGCTGAAGTAGCCTTAGGATCATGTTTCTCATTCTTGTCCTTTTTCTTCAAGGGACACTAGGATGCATAATGGCCCATCTCACCACCACTAAAACATTTCACCTTCAAAATGTCCTTCTTTCACTTTGGCTTCTGTTGTCCCTTCAATGTTAGAGTTGTTTTCACCTCCTCCTCCTTCATCTTTGTGCCACCCCCACTGCTACCATTGAGGTTGACCTTTACTAGGTCCCTCCTTAACTCCTCCTGTTGAAGAGTCGCCCACATCTCCTCCCATGAAGGTAGTTTTTCTCTGCCCGATATGCTTTGGACGAAAACTTGTCATTCATCTGAGACTCCATTTAAGGCTATCCTCACCATCGCGGTTGTCTAAGGAGTGGACCCCACTACAGCAAGTTGGTCTCTAGTGTCCTAAAGACACTGAAGATAGAGGTTCACCCCTTCTCCTTTCTGCATCAAAGTCCGTTGTAACTTCTGCTTCAAATACATCTTTCACTGTTCGAAAGAGGCTTCCTACAGAGAAGACAAGGCTTCCCACATCTCTTGGGTTGTATCCTTGCCCTGCAAGTGTGAGACCACATGATCTTGAACTCCATCGAGAATGAGCCTCTTTGCGTTCCCCTGCTCGACCTTGTACTTCTTTTTTTGATCGTTGTCAACAGGAATAACAACACTTTTGACATAGGCCTCGAGGTCATATTCCTCCAGAACAACTAAGATTTAGGTCTTCCATATGACATAGTTGGAAGCACCTTCCAACTTGTCCTGCTCTCTGAGCCATGCGATGCCATCTCACCCAACTGTCGAATTGATTCCTCTAGTCACTTCTTAGCATTGCTCAGCAAGTGAGAAATTCAAATTTTCTGGCAGAAAGTTCTTTGAGGAGAAAATCCCCCTTCTACGTGTCTTCGTTCTTTCCAACAGATTTTTGCCCGGACAAAAACTGCGCCCTTCAAGCACTATGCTGAGGCTCTGCATCACTCCCTTTGCCTCTGCAAACTCACGAACAGGAAATCGTACCTCTGTCGTCTCACTCAAAGAGAGATTTCCTCGAATCTGCTTCCCAGCAAGGACTGCGCAATCCCTTCAAGGTGATTCAAATTTCTGCCAAGTGCAGCTTTCGGCCTCACTGCTCAGCACTTGATCTTATCTTCCTGTTTCAAAATCAATCCTCTGATACCATGTGAAAATTCTTAGACTCGAAGGAACCCCTACAGCAGCAAATCTGAATCTACTTCACCTACTTGATTTTTTATATACGTTAACCAAGTTATTCTTCTGAATACTGAAGCAAATTACTTCTGCAGCCTACACTTATTAAATATTTGATCTCATGAAACAAAAAACAGAGCAAAGAAAGAGATACATAGGACACGCTTATTTTTGGGCACAATAGTCCCCTGAAAAACCCAATGCGAGAAAACCAGTGCAGTAGCTCTGAGGGTTTATTATTATGCAGGAGAAATATCTAAATACAAATCTAGGATACTCATCTAGCAATCCTTTACAGAGAAAATACTGGCGAAAAATCTGTGTGAGTTTTACCTCACATCACCAGACAAAATTTTGGTTGATCCAGCACAAGATTGGCTAACCTCGGCTATTTTTGTGCTGGCTCTACGTCGGCCCTGCATCACCTTCTCTGCCCTCTGCGTCAGCTCTCCCGACTGTTCCAGCAGTTTCGGTTGTTCAAGCAATTCTAGATTCTGCGTGACAGGCAACTTTTCTGCGTTAGCTCTCCCGGCTTCTGCACTGCCTCTCTGAAAGCTCTCTCTGCCTCTCTGTCAATATTCTCTGAAAAGTCCTTCTCCCGCATTCTCACTGCCCCTCTGCTGCAAGATCTCCCCAATCGATTTTCCTCCTAAGAACTTCTCATCTCAGAAAATCAATTTCCTCAATTTGTCTGTGTGTATTTCCAAATGAGCCCTAAGCCTCCATTTTATACTTTTCCTATTGAGTCTTCAACGACCGAGATTAAGTCTCTAATCAACGGCTAAGATTAAATTAGACTTGATCCTTGTCTCTTAGAAGCTTCTCACCCATATTTTCATTAATACCATTAATATTTAATTTTCCTAAGTTTAGACTTAGGAACCCCATTAAAAATATTAATTATTTTAATAAAATACAATTCGGGTGGAATTTCACCAAACGGTTTTTGGGTTCTTTAGAATTCATGTGCCTTAGCCTTTCCACCAATTTTCAAGCCTAGATTACTTCCGATGCTACCAAAAACTAACACACCTTGCACATAGTCCATCACTTCTTTTTCTTCCAAAGTCAAATCAAGAGACATCTTCCATCCATGATAGTGAGATTTATCATGGAGCTTGTCTTCAACCGGGAAGTAGGATGAGGAACCCATTGAACCTTTTGTCCTTGTCCAACTGTCTTTGGTGATTTCTCTTTCACACTTGCTTGGGCTTTGTCTTCACCTCAGCTCTGATACCATGTTAATTTTAGGGAACAATGGTATGTTCTATGCTTTAGAGCAATTTTACTTCAATTTCTTTACTAGCCCAATATCAATATTCAAATTAGCAATCACATCAACATGATAGTAAAATGCAGATAGAACATAAATATAAACAATAGAAGACAAGCCAAGACAAGAGGACACACGGTGTGACACCAGCCAGGCACAAACCCCAATGTGGGGAAACCCTTGATCAAATCTTCTTTTAGTCTTCAATAGTTCACCAGAGAGAGATAGTACAATTTACAAATCTAATAATTTATAACAGCAACAAAAGAGCCCTAACTAGAAAAGTCAACATTGGTTACCAGGGCAGTTTTGACCCTCAGCAAATCGGTCAACTTCAGTCAACTTCGGCCTCCAAACAGTGAGATAAAACAACCCTCAAAACAGTCAAATTCAACCCAGTCAAAGTCTAGTCAAACAGCGCACCTGCAGTCAACCCTAGGTGTAGTCAACGCTAGTCAATAGTCAACATTTAGCCTCGATTTCTATGCCCAAAAATGTAGCTTGCCCAAACAAAGATAGTCCTCAAAAAAAGGCAGTCAAAGGAGGTCAACCCATGCTAGTCAACGCTTAGTCAAACTGTCCATAAATTCGGCCTCTTGAGATTTCGCTCTCCTGAAATTTCAGCGTCTTGAAATTTCGAACTTGTGGAGAGAGAGAGAGGCCCAAAAATCCATACCCAATGAATGAGGGAGAGAGAGAGAAGTTTGAAGATGAATGTGTCAAAATGAGGCTAAGTCACCTTCTATTTATATGCAACATTGAGGATGAATAAATGTGACTGTCGGGCTTCTGAGCCTACATCAGTTTGTTGGCCGACCTTGACAATTTGACCATAATCAAAATAAATTCATAACTTCATTTGTACATGTCAGAATTGGATGATCTTTAGATCAATCCTACACCTCTCGAAGAGAGGAATCCTAGAAAAATACCAGTTGTCATAAATAAGATGACCCATGTGGAGTTTGGCCCTAGTTGCCAATTTAAACACACCTAGATTGTAGGACTTGCACTTCATATAGGATAGTTAAGCGTCTCTTAAGTAGTGATTGTTGATCCGATCATTTGGTACTTAATCAATATAAAGCAAGTAGTTGACTCCATCAAGCATTGGTCTCATTAAAATAATTCGAGATAATCTATTAACTTGCTAAAATCAACCAAGTGGCTAGGGCATTCAATCGTGTCTCTCGGATTTGTTGGTTGCCAACAAATCTCACATTCTCACATTCCATAGGGACTACTCGTCATAGTCTGTTGTTGGGAGACAGCTAGAACGAAGTGGACAGGGATTAGAGTGACAGTCCCTGCCCTAAGCCATTGTTGCATTGTGCCTATAAAATTTGAGCGACAACAGCTCCAATCCATGAAAAGATTACAATAAAGAGGACTAAGATTGAAGGTTTCTTCCACACTCCACCTGTGCCATTGCCACTCAAACCAAGTCCACTATTAACAGCCACTAAAACTTAAAAGAAGCAACACAAGGATGCAACTTTCAAATACATGGCTAGATGTGGTATGATGCAAATATCCTTTCAATGTTTCACTATCATCATATAGCCAACTTATGTTAGATGTCGTCACCAATGCAAGTAAGGGCTTCAAAGGGCCTATCAATTGGGTTTATCTAGGATGGCTGGGATGAATGATTGTTATCCTCCCCATCCAAGTTCAATTCTCACAAGTGACATGATGAACTCATATCAAGTATCTTGTTGTAATGGCATCAAGCCTTTTTGTTTGACAACCTCGAGCCCTAAAGAATATCTTACCCTTGCCCACAGGCTTCGGTGGGGTGCTTTGTTATCTGGAAAAAAAAAAGTTTGGGAGGGCCTAGTTTTCATGACATCAAGGGAATTTTTATAGAATGAAGTTGGATCCATAAATGTGTACCTTAAGGGTTTTAATGAGTCATACACCAAAACAATCTGCACCATCATGTCAAATTGCTTGTATACAAGGAATCGTGCTTTTGAAATCAATGGATGCATCTAATCGGAAGAAAGATTCCCAAATAATCAATTGAGATTTTGGATGAGGTATTTATGGAAGTGAGGGTGGAGAATGGTGTACAAGTCATCATTGATAATACCTCTAACTATATCGAAAGGAAACACAAGACCGTATTCTATACCCCATGAACTACACGTTACTTAGACCTCGTGCTCAAGGATATATGCAAACTAGCGTATGTAAAGAAGGTAATTAATCATGCCAAGTGCATTCCCAAATTCATCTACAACAACACATGGGTTGTTAGGTCCCTAGAATACTAGTGTAGCCCCCATATTGTTATTGTTGTGCCCATATTAGGTCCTATAGTACTATTATAGCCCCCTTATTGTTATTATTGTGCCCCATAGAAGCTCACTAATGTTATTGTTGAGCCCTTACATTATTATTGCTATGTAGGCCCTAATTATATTTTGACCCATTAGACTCCTATATATACCAAGGAGGTTTTGTCATTTGAACCATCCAAGAATTGTTCATTTATGTGATGTAAAGGGAGGTTTCCCCCTCGAACAGACTTATTAAACTATCTTTTCTTCTATTTTTTGATCTGGTTACATAACATTTGATATCAGAACTTCCAATTCTAGGGTTTCGCTGCTTCAAACAGGTCATCTTGGAATTTTTGCTATAACCTTTTTTCTAGGATGCTTCAAAAGATGAAAATTCGACCACATGGAGCCAAAATCTTAGTGAGCTTTGTGTAAAAAATTCAAATTTTGGTTCGTTATATTTTCTAAGATATGGTCCAAATAAGTTAGGGTTTCTACGTGCTCCAAAATTCAGTCTCAAACAGGTGACCTAGGGAAATTTGTTGCAGTGGAAGATCACATTGAGCATCAACAACAAGTTCTCGAACTTTTAAAGGATAATTTGACTCTAGCACAAAATCGAATGAAACAACAGGCAGATCAACATCGTAATGAAAGAAGTTTTGATGTGGGCGATTAGGTATTTTTACAACTATAACCATACAAACAAATGTCTCTCGAGCAAACTAAGAAGGATAATAAATTATCACCCAAGTACTATGACTCTTATAAGGTGCTGCAAAAGTTTGGTACTATAGCATACAAATTGGAGTTGCCTGCATCTTCGCGAGTACACCAATTTTTCCATGTTTCATGTTTAAAGAAGGTTATAGGTGACAAGCTCCCAATTCAAACTATATTGCCAAAACTTGACGAGGAAGGAAAAATCATATTGGAACCAGAAGCAATCATAGAAAAAAGAATATGACAACTAAGGAATCGATCAATTTACGAGTATTTCATAAAGTGGAAGAACTCACCTGCTGAGGATTCCACATGGGAGGATGAGCAATTCATACAAAAGAATCTGGAACTACTCAAGCATTGAGGACAACACTTTTTTGAAGGAGAGGGGCATGGTAGGTCCCTAGAATACTAGTGTAGCCCTCATATTGTTATTGTTGTGCCCATGTTAGGTACCTATAGTACTACTGTAGGTCCCTTATTGTTATATTGTGCCCCACGGAAGCCCACTAATGTTATTGTTGAGCCCTTACATTATTATTGTTGTGTAGGCCCTAGTTATATTTTGCTCCCTTGGACTCCTATATATACCAAGAGGTTTTGTTATTTGAATCATCCAAGATTTGTTCATTTATGTGATGTAAAAGGAGGTTGCCCCCTTGAAGAGGCTTATTTTCAAGTCGTTGATCTATCTTTTCTTCTTCTTCTTTTTATTTCGTTACATAACATGGGTATTGAACTTGATGAGGATAAACAAGGGGCATGGAGCTTGTTAAACCTACCCTCACCAAATTTGCAACAAACTTCCTTGCATTGCCATCTCTTATTTCCCGAGTGCAGAACTTGAGGAAAATGTTTTCGTCTGATAAGTAGAGCAGATCTTAGTGACCCTGGAAGGATGATAGGAAAGACATTTGTATGAAAGCTTTTGAAAACAATGTTTGGCCTAAAGCATAAGAGATTATGAAAGTTGTTGAGACTTTTATTAAGGAATTATTAGTGGTGAATGGGGATAAATTGACCATGGGTTTCATTCATGAGGCCATGGATTAGGCCAAAGAGAAAATAATGGACCAAAATAAAAACAAAAAGTATGGAACTATCTAAAAGATCATTGATAATAGATGGAACAACCAACTACATCAACCTGTACATGCAACTGAGTATTACTTGGACCACATGTACCATTACAAAACCATGTGAAACTTTGGAGTATAGGAACTTGGGAAGGTCAAAGATGGATAGTACACTTGCCTAGAGTACATGGTACCTGATCAAAAAATCCAAGATGACATACATCAAAAATTCCCTACCTTTAGTCAAGGTAAAAATACTTCTATCAAACAAATAGTTGTTCATGCAAGAGGTGGACCAACCAAGTAAGCAATTCCAAAATTATAGAGTTCAAGCATCCATTATTCCGGTAGTTACAATTTTCTTGAATTTTGTAACTTTTTCTTTGATTGACCACAACTACATGGTGGGAATCATTTGGTATAAAATTATAAATGCCTTCAATTGCCTAGGTTTGCGATTTGGATCATGAATCAAACTTGTAGCACTTTTGTGTGTGAGAGTACTTGATCTATATTTGAGAGCATTCACATGAAGAAGAGAAACTATTAGGCACGACAACAATTGAATTTGTCTTGATACAACCTTCAACTAAGGCACAACCAATTGTGAAACCAAACACATGAGGTAGATCCCATTGTCTTGGAGGATGTTTATCCCTCCTCAAGATGGGTCATGGGGAATCGAACAGCAGAATTTGAGGATGATTACTAAGGTGGATGACTTGGATCCACAATCAGCACCAAGCACTATTACAGCTACCAATGTCCCTAGAGGATCAAAGCAAAGGCCAAAGGAGGAGGCAGAGGGTGTCATGGATGATAGAGAGCACAATTTAGGGAATTGTTTGATCATGAAGATGTCTAGTTATTTGTTGTACATGTAGGTTATAGTTTGTTTCTTTTTGGACTCTAGATACCATTTAGAGCCCCAATGTTTATGTAATCCATTTTGGATGTGTTACACTGAATTCCTTTTTGCTATATTCACCCTTACATGTTATATACATAAGCAAACCTCACATATTTGTTATCCAATGGTTCGAATTTACATTGATATACATGAATATATTTCTCTTTTACCATATTTTGCATATTTAATGTAATTTTTTGTAGATCGGTTCATGGGCTAGTTCTAGTTCTGTACTGGTCAAACCCTCAACCAATTCACAAACTGGTTCACAGGCTAGTTTTGGTTCCCTATTGGTCAAACCCTCAACCAGTTCCAATCCTGATTCCAATTATAATACCTTTTATTCTACTATATAAAGGTTGTAGGTAGGTCAAGGCTAGGGCCTATATGTGCTGGGGTGGCTAGTATATGGCTAAGCTTGTAAATACCTACGAGTCATCGTAGGTCATGTAGGCCCTCGCATGGTTGACATACAACCTTTTTGCACCAAGAGTAGTAAGGTGCATCTATAACCCAGGTTAATGTGATTGAAATCCGTAGAAATGAAATGAAAAAATTGAAAAATAGTCAAACATAATAATAACAAACAAAAACAAAAAAACCACAACTATAAAACTCTATAATAAAACAAACCAGTATAGAGTCATCTTAACCCTTGATCTTTGAAGCACAGAGATAATTATGTCTCTCTTTCTTCTGATCCGTCTAGGTGCTTAGGTGCTTATTAGATCTGGGGTTCAGAGGATCTATCTTAGTATATATTAAGATAGCTACACAACAACAGTAGTTCAATTTGACTATTGAATCACAAGGTAACCTTGAAAATCTAGCTGTAGACTTAGCAAAATGAGTTAGGTTCAGTAAACATTCGGTCCTCCATTTAGTCCTCTGAATTGTATACAAAGTAATAAAGGCCCAATAAAAGGGCAGTTTCAAAAGTAACGTACATTGATGGACAATTAAATAGTTCAATGAGGCTCGGGACTCTGGAAAATACAGTGAAGCAAATAAAACAAGTTGAAGATTGCAGCATGTTACTGCAGATTTCCAATTTTTCTTTCATTCAAAAGCTTTCCATTTAATATTTTGTTTTCCCTGTCGTTTGGCCAAGGCTAGAACACGCTTCACGACTGTATTTTGAGAAAGAAATCGTTTGTGATATAAATATAAATGCATACAACCAATTTAGTGGAGAGGAGGATTAGAGACCTTTGAAAATGAGTTTCTGTCCCCGAGGAAGCACATTGGTGAGAGTTTGAAGATGAACTTTAAGATCTTTCACAGTTGCTGTAACAGGGAGCTCGGCCCTCAATGAGTCACCTGCGAATTTTACGCTTAGAGCTATGGAGGTTTCTGAGGGTCCTTCCTCCATTTCCATTATGCCAGAGAATAGTCAAACAGCGGGGTCGCAGATCGCAGAACAGCATGTATATATATCACTCGGAATGAACAATCACGAAGATTCAAAGGGTTTCTAATTTATTATTTATAACTAAGTAAATTAATGACACAAGACATTGCAGGAAAATATATTAAAAACAAAAACAAAAGTTTGGTTGCTCTCGTGGATGGTCGGAAACAAATTATACCTCCCATTTCTCTAAATAACATATTCATGTATCTTTGTCATTAATAAAAGAAATACAAAAGTTGAATTGAAATTTTGGTTAGGAATTTTGTTTAAATTTATATTTTTTAGATAAGTTGTGTGTAATTAGTATGGATAGTGAGTCATCCATTGTTAGTAAAAATTAGTAAAAACTTGTGACTTTATAAGGGTTGAAACATCTTATTAAAACACTTTCATATGGAGGTTTTACTAAGGAATGCATATCTTTCAAGCTTTATTACAACATGTTAACATTAATTATTTTTTACTTTATAAGGATTGAAACCTCTAAAAACACTTTCATATGGAGGTTTTACTAAGGGATGCATATCTTTCGAGCTTTATCACAACAGGTCAATATTAATCATTCAACATGTACAGCGATATTCCCATTTGAATTTGAACATGTGGCCTTCAAAGAGGAAACATGTATTCTTAATCATTAGGGCCACTCGAGCTATATTGTCACAAGTTATAGTTTTACTAATTGATGAAAATTTTAATTGTGGAACTTCCCTCTAGCAATTAAGTACATTTTAAGATTATTTGGGCAAAACATTACCTCGCTAAAATAATAAATATAACAATATTAATTAATTTGAAAAAGAAAAAGAAAAAACACTCACTAAAATGTTAGAGATTTTTCAATTTTTGTTCAATTTAATAAGAAATCAACAATATGCCTTCAACATCTCCTTTGCAATACAGGCTCAAGTCTAATGGCTACCATTGTAAACCCCTTGTCAAATTTTGATCATTGGGATGGGAACATATAGGGGTACACAAGTTTTAAAATGTTGACCTCCCACCAACAAATATTTCTTAGAGACCAATTGGTCTACTCTCTTTCCCCTTTGAATTTGTGTACTTATTAACTCACTCCTTTTATAAATGGACTTACACATTACATAACGATAAATATGTGAATGCTAGGGCAAGGTAGATGAAAAAAATGTCATCCATTATAGGAAGTAGTGTAGCTCTCTCTGCAAGTCAATAATGTGCAAAATGTGGTCAACATCATATTAGGGTTCTTTGGTTTTTTGTTTTGGTTCATGTCTTTAGAGTGGAGGTAAGTGGTTTTCTAGAGGAAGAAAATGTTTGAGCATCTTTCCCTGCCTAAGAGGTTAACAAGCATGACCCACTATAATTGTTGAAATGGGTTTTATGTTTTGTATGATTTGAATAAAGTTAAGGTTGGTGTGAAGCATCGTGACAAGGAAGTAGATGAGACACAATAGAGATTCACGAGTATCTTAGCTCATCAAGAACATTGGAGGAGAGATTTTAAGTATTAAGTGAAGAAACACAAAGATATCTAAGACTCGTGTATGATGGATACAGCTTGGTGTATAGTAGAAATTCATGAATGGTAGGGGGGTAGATGAAAAAATTGTCATCCATTACAATAAGTAGTGTAATTCTCTCTGAAAAATCAATAGTGTGGAAGACATGGTCAACATTATATTGGGGTTATTTGGTTTTTTATTTTGGTCCATGCCTTTGGAGTGGAGGAAGGTGACTTTCTGGAGGAAGGAAAGGAGTGAACCCTTATGACTAATGCCTTCATAATTCATTTTGACAGGTCAATAAGCATGACCCACAATCATTGTTGAAATGGGTTTTATGTTTAATATGATTTGAGCAAAGTTAATGAAGGTGTGAAGCTTGTGATAAGGAGGTAGATGAAACACAATAGAGATTCATGAGTATGTTGGTTCAACAAGACCATTGTAGGAGAGATTTTTAGTAAGTGAAGAGACACAATGATATCTAAGACTTGTGTGTAATGGATACAACTTGGTATATAGTAGAAATCCATGAATGGTAGGGGCAGCATTGTCGTTGCTACAACACCCTCCAAATTTTAGCCCATATTCAAATTTTGAAGCCTCCCTTTGATCATGTTAATTGTCACCACTAAATTCATATGTTGTCATTGTATTTTTCCACAATTTGTGGAATGTAATATTGTATTTTTCAAAAAATGAGAAAATGTAAAATGTGTGGAAGCCCAAGGGTCCCCCATGGAATGTGAAAAGTCACTAGAAAGTTCTAAAGTCATGTAGAAACTCAAAGGTCGCATAAGAATTTGAAAAGTCACGTGGGAGCTCAAGAGTCCCGAGGGAAGGTCAATAGTCACCTCATTTGTTATATATACACCCTCATAGCTCAAGCATGAGGACTTTTCATATTGGCTTCTCAAGCTAGGCATAGGAGAGAAGATTAGTCTTTTGAGGAGCAAGCGGTGCCTTAGCGTTTGTCACTATTGGAACTAATGTTGTATCATTGTAATGGTGTATCTTGGGACCTTCACTTAAGGATTTGAAGCTCTTGGAGCCAGTGCACTTTCATAAATATGTTGTGAATGATTGGTAGACTATTCTTTCATTTTTTGTGGTGTATGTTTATGCTTCTATATATTAATGAAAATGAACTATTTCGTTGGCTTTAGTATGCATCTTTGAATTGTGTGTATTTTGCTTTCATGATCGTTATTTCTTTGTGAACTATTTCGCAAGGTTACTAACGATTCTCTTAGATATGTGTGTGTGTGTGTGTGTGTGTCTTTACAAGGATATTATTATTACTTTTATTTTAAAGACTCACTTTCTCTCTCTTTCTGTGAAAGAACCATTATACACTTTGCAATTGAATGCATCACGAGGCTAACTTACTTGGTTATCTCGCAAGTATACGTGTTTCTCTTGTGTCATTTATTGTAGCAAGGGAAAATCATTAAGAATATGGCAACCATACCTATTTCTTGTATGGGGCTCCTACTCCAAACATTATGAGGTCTAGTTGGGACTTCATATCGGGGAGACCCCTTATATGTTGGCAGTGCACAACACCGTCAATAGGCAAGTAAATGAAAAAATAATCATCCATTACAAAAAGCAGTGTAGCTCTCCCCACAAGTTAATAATGTGCAATATGTGGTTGACATGATTACTACCCATTTCAATATCTTCATGCCTAGTGCCTTGCCCTTTAAAGGCTCTTCAAAGTATGCAGCGAACACAACAATAAGTGGTTCTTCTATAGAATTGATGAGGAATCATTTCTTCCCTCACTCACACAAACTCAAATCAGAAGAAGATGAAAAATAAAGTATTGTCGTAGTTATTAAGGAGGATGAGTGACACTTGGAAATCAATTAGCACATGTTGAGGTACCAAGGTAAAATCGAAGCCCATAATGGGCCTAGATATTAGATCTTTTCCTTTATTATTATATTATCTTTTATTGCAATGTATATTTATTTAAGTAGTATGTTAGACAATATACTTGTAGAAATGTAATGGGCTATAAAGAGCAAGACTCTCTTTTAGAGCTAAATTCCATTCAATTCTATATTTTGGACATTTAACCTTGACCTATCTGATCCAGGTGGATATTGGTGGCCACCCACCTATCCCACTTGGACCCCAACACTATCTCTTTCAATTTTTCAGTTTCCCTAATTATAGCACAGTTTACTATTTTTGGCAGTTTTTCGGGTCCTGAACTTCTAGAGCCGTTTTGAGGCCCTAAACGATGTTTTTAGGGAAAACAGAGAGACCATAATCTTCTCAAATTGACTTGTAAGTTTGTTGTTGGCCTTCTCTTCGAGATATTCAAAACGAAGTATTATGATAGCCAAATGGAGATCATATGACAAAGTTACGACCCCGGGAAGTTGATGTACCAATTTACCCAAACGGGACCCACAGTTTTGGCGCTTCATTTGCTAGGGTTAGATTTTTGGATGTTTAGGGCTTTCCATTGATTTTCAATAAAAAAAATAGACCTTTGAGCCTCATTGTAACACAGTTCAGAGGCATGTAGCTGCCACATCTCTTCTCAAAGATAAGCTACCATAGCCCAAGCTATCTTATTTCTACTATGTTTATAAGCATAGTTCAGTATTTTTCTATTAATGAAATGAAGTGTTTTTCTGTTGCATCTTTGTGTTTATGATTATATCTGTAAGTTGTTGTGTTCCTGTTTAAGTTTGGATTAGTGGTATCAAAGCAGTCTTCTCTTTCTCTATTTTTATTTACATGTCCCCAACAAGGTCAGAGTATAAGGAGTTAGGGCTAGATCTAGTTGAATCGTTATAAGATCAGCCTCGCAAAACCCGACGACCTCCCATGGCTGAAGAAAAGAAAGATGAGGGGGTAGAAGATCCTTTCAAAATGTTGCTCGAGGAATCCCTCGAGCGACAAAGGGGCGCGATGATGGATAACTTTGCCCAGATCCTTCGACGGCTACCCACAGGGAATGCATCTTCATCCAGTAGCCACTCTGGAGGTGTCACTCCTTTTAAGGTACAAATTAACTTCGATATTCCCATATTTGAAGGCCTGATAGATGCAGACACCATACATAAATCGTTAAATCTATTGGAAGGATATTTTTCAGCTCATGACTTTTCCAATTGGGAAAAGGTTACTTTTGCACTTCTCAAAGCCGCCCAACACATCAAGGACTAGTGGGAAACATACTGTGAAAAAAATGACGAGAGTGAACCCTCATTATTTTCAGTTGCACCCACTTGGGATTCTTTCCGAGACGCCATCAAGGAACAATATTACCTTGTTCGGAGCTATGAAGATAAATACATAAATTGGACTACGCTACGGCAGGGAAGGGACCAAGATGTGTCAAAGTTCACAAATATTTTACCCTTCACTTGAAGCTGGCTATTAAGCATAATGATCAACATTTGGTGCTCAAGTACGACGACTGTCTAAACAAGTACATGCAGGACGAGATGGAGTTCATGGACATTTCCTTGCTCGACACGGCATACTAGTACGCTGTCAAGATTGAGTAGAAGTTTAAACAGAAGAAGCAGGACTTTGGATCTTAGAATCCAAAGTAAGGAAAAGGCACCCCCAAACCACAAAACAAAGGATAAATCCAAGGCGTGGTTACCCAAGACAACCTGCTGAAGGCACAAGCAAAGAACAACACGACGAAGACAAAGAAGGAGATGAGAAAATGGTGTCAGTTCCATAAGAGTTCCAATCACAATACAAGTGAGTGTCAGGCCAAGCAATCACCAGTGACAGAGCTAAAGGCTTCTAAATGAGATGCAGGTTCCGACTCAAACTCAAAACCCAATAAGGGAACTGACAAAGGGAAGCAGATCATTGATGCGAAGCCCAGTGCCACCGTGGCCACCACAAAGATCCAAAAGATTGAACCTGAAGATCCAGAGGAGGGGGAACACCTCTTCCACTCACAGATGTGAGTGAAGGCTTCTCCGTTGCAGTTCATTATCGACAACGGGAACCAAAAGAACCTCATTTTAGCAAAGGTTGTGAAGCGGTTGGGCCTAAAGACTACAGCACATCCACAACCATACACCATCGAGTGGATTCACCAAGGACAAGATCTTTGCATCAGCCAACAGTGTCGCCTTCCCTATAACATCAAGCCCGGATGAGGTATTGTGTGATGGTGCTCCTCTTGAAGTTTGTGATGTATTGTTGGGACAACCATACTTGTGGAAGCGACATGTTATATATGAGTCTAGACCTCGCTCTTTGATTATTACCTTGGCCAACAAGTTGTAGATGATACCGGAGGTAGCCCCGCCTACCACCATCTCTTTAATCACTACAAAGCAATGCAGTAAGATCATTTCCCAGACCAGGAAATTTGTTTTCCTTATGATTCGCCCTCAGGGCAAGAATAAGGTTGTGGCCACAGCTTCCAGGTAGGGCTCCTCTGCACAGCAGCAGCAGATGGATAAGGTTGTGGAGGAGTACAGGGATATCTTTGCCTCACCTACATGGGTACCTCTACACTGTTAGGTCAAGCACTCCATCGATATGACCCTGGGCGTGTCGCTACCCAATGGGTCGATCTATTGGCACTCTGTTATGGAGAACGATGAGGTCAAGAGTCAGATTTAGGAACTATTGCAAAAAGGGCACATTAAGCCAAGCTCATCACCATGTGGGAGCTCCATTATATTGGTACAAAAGAAGGATGGGACCTAAAAGCTTTGTATTGACTACCGAGCGTTGAAAAAGATCAATGTCCAGAATAGGTACCCAATCTTGCGGATTGATGACCTTCTTGACCAACTCAAGGGGGCTAAATATTTCAGCAAGATTGCCTTGAAGTTAGGCTATCACCAGGTGCCTATTGAACATTCTGATGTGTGGAAGATTGCCTTCAAATCAAAGGAGGGCCTTTTTGAATGGTTGGTCATGCCATTCGGATTGACAAACACCCCTACAACCTTCAGGAGACTGATGGACGATATCTTGTGACCCTTCACCAAGCATTCGTGGTGGTGTATTTATATGACATTTGATCTTCATCTAGAGTTGGGACGAGCACCTCCACCATATTCGGCAGGTCCTTCAAACCCTACAACAACACAAGTTGTGTGCTAACTTGGAGAAATGCACCTTTGGCCTGACCCAGGTACATAATTGATGAGTAGGGTGTACACGTGGACCCGTCCAAGATACAACTCATTCGAGATTGGTCAACCCCAACCACTCTAATAGAGCTCCGTGGATTTTTAGGTCTTGCCAACTTCTATCGTAGGTTCATGTTGGGGTTCTCCCATATCACTTGGCCTTTAAGTCAAGTCACCAAGGGTGGAGCAAAAGAAAAGTTTTTTTGGTATGAAACCCAACAACAAGCATTCTCTGAGTTGAAGAATCGCCTCTGTTCTACACAAAGGCTCACATTACCAGACCTGCAACAACCATTTGAGATTGAGACAGATGCCTCCGACTATGCTATTGGTGCGATTATTATTTAGCATGGGCATCCAGTGGCTTTCCACGGTGAGATACTTCTAGACATAGTCTGAAAGTACCCAAATTATGACAAATAAATGTATTCCATTGTGCAGGCTTTCTGTCAATGGAAGCATTACATTCCGAGGAAGGAAATGGTCATCCATATAGACCACTGACCTCTACAGTTCATACAGACACAAGGGAAGTTGCAGAATGGTCGCCATCAGGAATGGTCCACCTAATTGCAACAGTTCCATTTGAACATTAAGTATAGGAAGGGTGGCACCAATAATGTCGTTGATTGCCTCAGCCGACCACTAGTCATGGGGCTGATCACTGTGCTCGACTCCTATGGACATGAGACATCGGGGTGGCCACATCTTTACAAGAGCGATCCAAAATTCAGCAACACATACCATACACTCCTGGAAGGGAAGCAAGTTTCAAAATTTCACCTTCAGGATGCATTGTTATGCCATTCGGGACACATCTATGTTCCTTTAAGTGAGTGTGCCAAGATGATTTCGGAGGCACACTATAGTCGGGTCGCTGGACATTTCGAAGTAGAGAAAACAATGGCGATATTGCAGAATTATTTTTATTGGCCGAAACTTCGTTAGGATGTTGGGAAGTACATTAGATCCTACATCGCCTGCGTCATTGCCAAACCAATCATCAAGAAGAAAGGCCTGTATACTTCTCTACCTACTCCTAGCCGGCCTTCGGAATCTATCTCCATGGATCACATGTCTGGCCTTCCTTCTACTAAGCACAACAACGATTATGTTTTCATGGTCGTTGACATATTCTCTAAGATGGTCATCATGGCAACCTGAAAGAAGAGTGTCACAGCAGAGAGACCACTGCTAAGCTCTTTGTCTCAAATCGGGACAACAGATTCCTGAGTGCATTTTGGTTGGATACAAAACTTACTATGTCCATGGTTTTCCAACCCCAAACTGATGGCCAAACAAAGGTTGTCAATAAGATGATCGTAGACATTCTACGCATGTAAAACTCGAAGCATCCATGCACATGGGATGAAATTATCCCCTATGTCCAACACAGCTACAACAGAGCTCTCCACAACTCAACGGGCTGCAACCCCTTTCAGGTAGGGCTCAGATTTCAGCCATTATGTCTTGATGTGGCCATATCATTTGCAGCTACTCAGACATATTCGACTCATGTCCAGTTTGAAGCCAACAAGGCTAACATCTTCATTGAATGCATTCAATACATCTGCCAACAGGTCCATGATATATTAGACAGAGCCAATGCTAAGTATAAGTAGCGCCATGATCAGCATTGGGTGCCGCACAAGTTCCAAGTGGGCGACAAAGTTTGGCTACATTTGCAGAAGGAGCACCTCGCTGGACCCCACCACAAGCTTCGCCCGCTCCAAAATGGGCCATACACCATCACCAAGGTTGTAGGGGACAATGCCTTCGAGCTTAACATTCCATCGTTCCTTGGTTTGCACCCAGTGTTCAATGTAGATCACCTTCAACCATACTTTCCACCATTGTTGGACACATCTGATGTTGCAGAACATCTCACACCAACAGAGCTAAACCCAGACCGCATGGAATAGGCCACCACTGATCCGATCATGGATGCATAGATCAAGAACACTCGCCAGCAAAAGATCCAACTATATCAGGTTGTCAAAGCTGGCCAACTCCTTCACCAATGCAAGTGGCTCACTAGGGACCAAGTTCAATAGAAGTTCCCCCATCTCATGGAGGCACCCAACGCAATGGAGACCATTGCTTCCTAAGGGGGGAGGAATGATCCATGTGGATATTGGTGGCCACCCGCCTATTCCACTTGGACCCCCAATACTATCTCTTTCAGTTTTTCGGTTTCCTTAATTGTAGCACAATTTACTATTTTTGGCAGTTTTTCAGGAACTGAACTTTTAGAGTTGTTTTGAGGCCCTAAACGACATTTTTAGGGAAAATCTAGAGAATAAAATCATCCCATATGAGGATGCTCCTTTGTTTTCAACCTTCTCTTTGAGATCTTCGAAACAAGGCATTATGATAGCCAAACAGAGATAGTATGCCAAAGTTACGACCCGGGGTAGTTGACGTACCAATTTCCCAAATGGGGCCCACAGTTTTGGTGCTTCATCTCCTAGGATTAGGTTTTTGGATGTTTAAGGTTTTCCATTGTTTCTCAATAATAAATAGGCCTTTGAGCCTCATTGTAACATAGTTTAGAGGCATGTAGTTTCCACATCTCTTCTCAGAGATAAGCTACCATCACCCAAGCTAACTTATTTCCATTCTGTTTGTAAGAATAGTTCAATATTTTTCTATTAATGAAATGAAATGTTTTTACTGCATCTCTATGTTTATGATTATATTTGTAAGTTGTTGCATTCCTATTTAAGTTTGAACCAGTGGTATCAAAGCGGTTTTCTATTTCTTTGTTTTTCTTTGCATGTCCCCAATGAGGTCAAGGTATAAGTAGTAGGGCTCGATCTGGTTGAACCATTCCAAGATCAGCCTCGAAAAACCCGATGACCTCCCATGGCGAAAGAAAAGAAGGACAAGGAGAAAAGAGATCCTTTCAAAATGTTGCTCGAGGAAGCCCTCAAGCGACAGAGGGGCGCGATGATGGATAACGTGCCCAGATCCTTTGACCGCTACCCACATGCGATGCATCTTCATCCAGTAGCCACTCTAAGGCGCCACTCCTTTTAAGGTACAATTTAATTTCGATATTCCCATATTTGAAGGCTTTATAGATGCAGATGTCGTAGATAAATGGTTAAATCTTTTGGAAGGATATTTTTTAGTTCATGACTTTTATAATCGAGAAAATATTACTTTTTCACTTCTCAAAGCCACCCCACATGTCAAGGACTGGTGGGAAACATATTGTGAACAAAAGGACGAGAGTGAACCCTCATTGTTTTCAGCCGCACCCACTTAGGATTCTTTCTAAGACACCATCAAGGAAGAATATTACCTTGTCAAGAGCTATGAAGATAAATACATAAAGTGGACCACGCTACGGCAGGGAAAGGACCAAGATGTGTCGGAGTTCACAAATATTTTCCATACCCTTCGCAAAAAGCTAAGTATCAATGATACTGAGTGGCATTTGGTGCTCAAGTACCATGGTTGTTTACACAAGCACATCCAGGACGAAATGGAGTTTCTAGACATTTCCTCGCTCGACACGATGTACCAGTACGGTGTCAAGATTGAGCAAAAGTTTAAAATAAAGAAGCGGGACTTTGGATCTACGAATCCAAAGCAAGGAAAAGGCACCCCCAAACCACAAAACAAAGGACCAAGCCAATATGGGGCTACCCAGGACAGCCCGCTGAAGCGGCAAGCAAAGAACAACACGACGAAGACAAAGAAGGACACGGGAAAATGGTGTGAGTTCCATAAGAGCTCCACTCACAATACAAGTGAGTGTCAGGTCAAGCAGTCATTGGTGGCCGAGCTAAGGGATTTTAAATCAAATGTAGGTTTTAACTTTGAATTAGAACCCGATAAGGGAACTGACAAAAGGAAGCAGATCATTGGTGGGGAGCCTAGTGCCATCATGGCCACCACCAAGATCCAGAAGATTGAGCTTGAAGATCCAGAGGAGGGGGAACGCCTCTTCCACTCACAGATGTGGGTGAAGGGTTCTCCATTGCAGTTCATTGTCGATAACGGGAGCCAAAAGAACCTCATTTCAACAAAGGTCGTGAAGTGGTTGGGCCTAAAGACTACAACACATCCATAACCTTACACCATCGAGTGGCTTTAACAAGGACAAGATCTTCGCGTCAGCCAATTGTGCCGCCTTCCCTACAGATCAAGCCCTTCACGGATGAGGTACTATGTGATGTTTCTCCTCTTGAAGTTTGTGATCTATTGTTGGGACAACCATACTTGTGGATGTGACATGATGTATACAAGTCTAGACCTCGCTTTGTGATTATTACCTCGGCCAACAAGTAGTAGAGGATACCATAGGTAGCCCCGCCTACCGTCGTCTCTTTGATCACTGCAAAGCAATGCAGTAATGTCATTTCCTAAACCATGAAATTTGTTTTCCTTATGATTTGTAATCAAGGCAAGAAGAAGGTTGTGGCCACAGCTTCTAGGCAGGGCTCCTCTACACAGCAGCAGTAGATGGACAAGGTTGTGGAGGAGTACAACGATATCTTCGCCTCACCTACAGGGGTACCTCTGCATTGTCAGGTCAAGCACAGCATCGATCTAACCCTGGGCGCATCGTTTCCCATTGGGTCGATTTATCGACACTCTATTATAGAGAACAATGAGATCAAGAGGCAGATTGAGGAACTATTGCAAAAAGGGCATATCAAGCCAATCTCATCACCATGTGGGACCCCGATTGTATTGGTACAGAAGAAGGATGGGACCCGAAGGCTCTGTATTGACTACCAGGCATTGAACAAGATCACTGTCCATAATAGGTACCTAATCCCGCGGATTGATGACCTTCTTGACTAGCTCAAGGGGGCCAAATATTTTCGTAAGATTGAATTGAAGTTAGGTTATCACCAGGTGCCTATTGAACCCTCTGATGTGTGGAAGATTGCCTTCAAATCTAAGGAGGGCCTTTTTGAATGGTTGGTTATGCCGTTCTAATTGACGAACTCCCCTATAACCTTGATGAGACTGATGGAGGAAATCTTGTGACCCTTCACTAATGCATTCGTGGTGGTGTATTTAGATGACATCTTGATCTTCAACTAGAGTTGGGACAAGAACCTCCACCATATTCGCCAGGCCCTTCAAACCCTGCGACAACACAAGTTGTGTGCTAATTTAGAGAAATGCACCTTTGGCCTGACCGAGGTTCAATATCTTGGGTACATAATTAATGTGCAGGGTGTACATTTGGACCCATCCAAGATACAAGTCATTTGGGATTGGCCAACCCCAACCACTCTAACAGAGCTCTGCAGCTTTTTGGGTCTTGCCAACTTCTATCATAGGTTCATGTTAGGGTTCTCTCATATCACTTGGATTTTAAGTCAAGTCACCAAGGGCAGAGCAAAGCCAAAGTTTTTTTGGTTTGAAACCCAACAACAAGCATTCTCCGAGTTGAAGAATCGCCTCTGTTCTACACCAGTGCTCACATTACCAAACCTAAAACAACCATTTGAGATTGAGACAGATGCCTCTGACTATGCTATTAGTGCGGTTCTTACTCAACATGGGAATACAATGGCTTTCCACAATGAGATACTCTCAGACAGAGTATGAAAGCACCCCACTTACGACAAAGAAATGTATTCCACTATGCAGGCTTGCCGTCAATGGAAGCATTACATTCTAGGGAAGGAAACGACCATCGACACAGACCGCCAACCTCTACAGTTCATATAGACACAAAGGAAGTTGCAAAATGATCGCCATCAGAAATGGTCCACCTACCTGCAACATTTCCATTTGAACATTAAGTATAAGAAGGGCAACAACAATAATGTCGCTAATTGCCTCAATTCATCACCGGTCATGGCACTGATCATTGTGCTCGACTCCTATGGGAACGAGACATCGGGATGGCTACATCTTTACAAGAGCGATCCAAAATTTGGCAGCACATATCATACACTTTTGGAAGGGAAGCAAGTTTCAAATTTTCACCTTCAGGATGCACTGTTATGCCAATTGGGACACATTTGTGTTCTATTTGCTCAAATATTACTTGAATTGATGGCCAAATATCATTGACAGAGTCAATGATATTGGCCCAGAGCATCTCTGTTGGGTCCCTATAATACTAGTGATTACCCCATTACTATTGTAGTTATACCCCTTATTAATATTGTTGTGCCCCTATTGCCCCCATATTGTTATTG